>CM034543.1:2078958-2300466 GCA_020002185.1 Paraescarpia echinospica
GTACACAAATATCCACCACAGTCTCTAGCCAGGTACTCATTCATACAACTGAGTGAACTGGAGAAACGTAGAGTGAACGAACTTGTCCAAAGTTCGACACCGCAGCATATGTTTTGAACCAGGGTTCACTCGATTGAGAGTCCGATGTTCTAAACACTGCGCTACTGCGCTCCACAGTCGAGGAAGCAGTTACAAGCGCCAGTGAACTACCCGAGTTCCAGCAGCTCGTCGACTAATTGGTGACAATCACACGTCGACGCAACGTCAACACGTCCTAATGAAAACCGCTCCTTTAATATTCCCTTTGAGGGCATCCTGCGACTGCTCGTTAGACACTATTCGTCCCCGACCCATCGATCTCCCGTCTTCCCCGTCAGTCATCAGTCTTCCTCCGCCGTAAGTTCGCGCAACCCGACCCAACTGCGTTATTCGTCATAGTTAATTATTGAAGGGACGAGCGTGGGTCGGCTGGCAACGTGTTTGTCGGAAATCTCGTGAGATGTTCTAATTAGCGGCAGGAGGTGTCGGAGAAGCCGATGCCACGGGGTCGTCCACCGGTGGCAATGTGTGAACATCGCATACATCTATATATTAATATGGAGATTTAGATTATGTATGTGAGAGGTCCCACGATCACGGCGGCCAAGGATGAATCAATGTAAGAGACATGCAGATTGGTTGACAGGTGAAGAATTTGACGGACAATGCCAAAGAATGGAATGCATAAGACACGACTTTCAGAGCCATAGAGTCGGGACATCACCAACGAATGTGCCTCTACGACAAGTGAAGGTGAAGACCGCTCACCAAGAATCCATGCCCTCCTGATCATCTCCATTACCGTGTACACGGCGTTGCCTGTGGATGACGCGTCATTGCGGAAGCTAACTGTAAGTGTCTCACGTGTCGATGGATCCTCCTATGTGAGAACCGAAGACAACGAACATGGTTGTCTTGTCGTATTTTGTGTAGCTGGGCGAAGCAGCCGTCAACCTATATGCCCTGCGCAATGCACGAGAAATCATATCCCATTTCCGCAAATGTCAACCGAATTGAGTTGACAGAACGGCTCATGCGTGAAACGTCATTTCCCGTTGGATTGACGTTATCGTAACGCAGTGGTAATTACGGTTACTAGTTGTCAGAGCGAGTCACGAAATCTGACTCGTTTGCAGAGAGCAGCGAGGCATGAGAAAAGACAACAGAAATACGGATTGGATCTGAAAGTAGTCTGCATAAACATACTGGCAGATGTGTGAAAGATGTCTACTGTGGTCAAGCAATACAAACAGATGAAGGTCGGAGGGAGGGAGGGAGGGAGGGAAGGAGGAAGGGAGGGAAGGAGGGAGGGAGGAAGGGAGGGGGAGGAAGGGAGGGGAAGAAGGAGATACAGTTGTATCAGTTTGACAACACCTGCTGGATGACGAACGGTAATCGACATACGCTACACAGTCTACCGTCACACAGTTCCTTGCACGCACTTTAGTGTTCTTCCCGTGTGCCTTTGTTTCACCTTATTCTATGTCAGCCCGAACAGTCTCCGGGTAATCAAATTAGTCGAACAATCGCTCCTCGTAAGGCTTCCATCTTGTCAAATCGTCGTCATTAACCGGCTTCCTGCCGCGCAGCAGACGACAGGAAATGAGCACGTCTATGGCCTGACAGCCTGTCGGCTGCTGCCACACTTGTAGCGGGTTTTGGAAGCTGAATACTCATCCGCTTCACGAGTCTCGGAGATTGAATACCCGTCCGCGTTTACGAGTGTCGGAGGCGGAATACTCATCCGCCTTCACGAGTCTCGGAGTCTGAAAACTCGTCTGCTTTCACCAGTCTCGGAGGCTGAATACTCTTCCGCTTTCATCAGTCTCAGAGGCTGAATACTCATCCACCTGGCCCTTCACGGGTGTCGGAGGCTGAATACTCATCCGCGTTCATGAGTCTCACATTAGTATTTTAAAATATATATGGTTTTATGTTATTATTTTATTTGCAACAATCATTGTCAAGCGCCCCAAAACTATATTATTATTATTACACACATCTGCCTTCACGAGTCTCGGAGGCTGAATACTCATCCGCCTTCACGAGTCTCGGAGGCTGAATACTCATCCGCCTTCACGAGTCTCGGAGGCTGACTACTCGTCCGCCTTCACGAGTCTCGGAGGCTGAATACTCATCCGCCTTCACGAGTCTCGGAGGCTGAATACTCATCCGCCTTCACGAGTGTCGGAGGCTGAATACTCATCCGCCTTCACGAGTGTCGGAGGCTGAATACTCATCCGCCTTCACGAGTCTCGGAGGCTGACTACTCGTCCGCCTTCACGAGTCTCGGAGGCTGAATACTCGTCCGCCTTCACGAGTCTCGGTGGCTGAATACTCATCCGCCTTCACGAGTCTCGGAGGCTGAATACTCATCCGCCTTCACGAGTGTCGGAGGCTGAATACTCATCCGCCTTCACGAGTCTCGGAGGCTGAATACTCATCCGCCTTCACGAGTCTCGGAGGCTGAATACTCATCCGCCTTCACGAGTCTCGGAGGCTGACTACTCGTCCGCCTTCACGAGTCTCGGAGGCTGACTACTCGTCCGCCTTCACGAGTCTCGGAGGCTGAATACTCGTCCGCCTTCACGAGTCTCGGAGGCTGAATACTCATCCGCCTTCACGAGTGTCGGAGGCTGAATACTCATCCGCCTTCACGAGTCTCGGAGGCTGAATACTCATCCGCCTTCACGAGTGTCGGAGGCTGAATACTCATCCGCCTTCACGAGTCTCGGAGGCTGACTACTCGTCCGCCTTCACGAGTCTCGGAGGCTGAATACTCGTCCGCCTTCACGAGTCTCGGTGGCTGAATACTCATCCGCCTTCACGAGTCTCGGAGGCTGAATACTCATCCGCCTTCACGAGTGTCGGAGGCTGAATACTCATCCGCCTTCACGAGTGTCGGAGGCTGAATACTCATCAGCCTTCACGAGTCTCGGAGGCTGACTACTCGTCCGCCTTCACGAGTCTCGGAGGCTGAATACTCGTCCGCCTTCACGAGTCTCGGAGGCTGACTACTCGTCCGCCTTCACGAGTCTCGGAGGCTGAATACTCATCCGCCTTCACGAGTGTCGGAGGCTGAATACTCATCCGCCTTCACGAGTCTCGGAGGCTGAATACTCATCCGCCTTCACGAGTCTCGGAGGCTGAATAAAGTAAAGTAAAGTAAAGTAAAGTAAAGTAAAGTAAAGTAAAGTAAAGTAAAGTAAAGTAAAGTAAATTTATTTCCTCATCCAGATAATATACAGCACAATTCCAGAGCAATGTAACACAGATGAGGTGGCTACCAGAGATGTATAACTTATCGAGCTGGTAGCCAATTAAATCAAACTCATATAGGTTACTCCCACATACATAATATTACGTATATAAAGGTTGCATTCAATTGCAATAGCTTCAGGTTAACGACTTCTGTAAATTAAAGCTAGAGATGTTGTACCAATATAAGAACAAATTCACAAGCGAATTTCTTACAATATGTAATTAGATTTAAGCTTTAGTTAATGCCAATTATAAAGCTCCTGGCTTTATGCTTAAACATATTTAGCGTTTTCGAATGTTTAATGTCTGCAGGTAGTTTATTCCAAAGACGAGCCCCTATTACTTTCAAGGAGTTCTCTCCAGTTCTATAATTACATATATGTATATATAAATTGTTCTCCTGTCTGGAACTTCTGATTATGAAGTCACTATTACATTGGTAAAATTGGTGGAATAGACTAGGAAGTTGATTCGTACGCTGTTTATACACAAATATTAGAACATTTAGTTTAAATAGTTCCTGAACTTTAAGTATATTAAGTTCCCTATGCAATGCTGTGGCACTGTCACGGCGGTGACGTTTTGCTAATGTTTTAAATATTACATTTGGTAAAACTTGTATTTTAGTTAAGTTAGTTTTACAAGCCGATCCATATAATTCAATCCCATAATTAATATGGGGAAATACATAGGCATAATATAATTGCCTGACCATATCGGCATTTATGAACGAGGCCATGTGACGAAATAAACCTGATAACTTAGACACCTTTGAACAAAGTTCCTTAATATGTTCCGACCATGACAGCTTAGTCTAGATATATACCCAGATATTTGGCAGAGTTAACCCGTTCAATGCGTTGGCCCTGGAACAATAATGGCACGACTTCACGTTCCATATGTCTACTGAAGATTGTATAACATGTCTTACTCAAGTTTAGAGTTAGTTGATTGTACCGGAACCAGACACTAAGCGATTCTAACTTCTCCATAGCCGTATACACAGTATCATTGGCATCCATTCCAGTAATGAACAAGTTAGTATCGTCAGCAAACAATCGCAAAGATACGTGATCCACAGCACTCGATATATCATTAATATATAATAGAAATAACACTGGCCCTAAGATGGAGCCCTGCGGAACGCCAGTTTGAACATGAGCATATTCTGAAACTGTGCCATTAATGCTAACACATTGCTGTCTATCTCTTAAATAATGTCTAAACCATTTACATACATGACCTCTTATTCCACAATGATCCAGCTTATACAACAATATATCGTGATTAATGGTGTCAAAAGCCTTACTTAGGTCAAGGTATGCCCCAACAACTAATTCGCCATTTTCAAGAGAATTTCTAATATTTTCTATAATTTCAATAATCGCTAACGTAGTCGAGTGATCTTTACGAAATCCAAATTGATATTTGGACAAAACGTCATTTTTATCCATAAAGTCTAATAACCTCTTCAACATTAACTTTTCTAGGATTTTATTGAATACACTCATCAGACTAATTGGTCGATAGTTGGATGGTTCACACCTTGATCCTTTCTTAAATATAGGTATTACTTTTGACACCTTTAATGCTCGTGGTACCGTGGCTTCGGAGAACGACAAATTACAAATGTATGTCAGAGGTTTACAAATGAAATTGCATGACAATTTGATAATTTTTGAAGGGAAATTATCAATACCTGATACATTAGAATTAGCTAGCTTGTTAATTTCATTGATCACTTCTTGTTGACAAACTGGTAACAGGAACATAGTATTGTGTATCGGGTCAGATAGAAATTGTCTATATTCGTTTCCCTGAGTATATGTCTTTGACAATTCTTTACCTACAGTAGATTGAATGCCAGCTTTTTAATGTTGTGCATGTTCCTTTTGTCCTTATTCACAAGTTCCGCATATATCTTCCATAATTCCTTGGTTGATTGTTTTGCTTGTGAGAGTAAGCTACTGTAATATGATTTCTCCGCCTGCCGTATGATAGTTGTAACTTTATTCTTATACTGTCGTTATTCTGTTTTATTATGTTCATTTGGTCTATTGATATATTTCTTATACAACCTAGTCTTTGTTAAAATACTATTTCTAATGCCTTTAGTCATCCACTTTTTGTCCTTGAAGCGTTTAATTGACATTCTGGTAAGTGGGAAACATTTTTGGAAAATGGTGTCGTATTTAGTTACAAACATATCATAACATTCATCCGTGTCCGCACATGTCATAATATTATCCCAGTTTATATTCTCCAGTTCCCGAGTGAAATTTGAAATATTATTTTCACTATATATTCTCAGTTTAGGTCTGTCATTGGTGTCATGAGATTTGGATACACCTTTTATAATGATGAAGTTGGGTAAATGGTCTGATATATCTACAAACAGGTTTCCTGAAATTATATCAGTTTTCATGAACTTTAAAGGTCGATATATATTCATATGATCAATGAGAGTTGCAGAGTGATCTGTTATTCTTGTAGGCAGTGTGATACATGGTAACATATTTTCCCTTATTAACGTGTCCATGTATATCTTAGTTTGACACGAGTCCTGTTGTAAAAGATCAATATTAACATCACCACATATAATACAAATTTTACCTTCCTGCTTGATAATAGACAAGTTTGATCCAATAAGATCAGAAATAACGTGTGTGTTATAGTTTGGATGTCTATACATATTACCAATCACAAAACTGACTCCATCTTTAATTATTTCAAGCCACAAATTGTCCAACCTAGGATTATGACATAACGTTAAGTCAAATCGTTCTTGGACGTACACGTCTTTCTTAATATAAACAGCACCTCCGCCTTTATTGTTATCTAGTGGTCCATGATAGTAGAAATTATATTCTTTGAATATATTCGCACATCTATCTTGGTTATTCATCCCTGCCTCAGTGATCGCAATTACATAAAATTTTATATTTATAGAGTCAATATGTGCTTTAAGTAGATTGTAGTTTTTGAAAGAGCTTTGTAAGTTGATATGGATAACAGTTATTAGTCCTTCTGTTATGTGTATTGACTCGTTTAATTCGGTCAAATCATATTTACAGTTTAGTGATTTTGTCACTTCTTCAGATAATCCTTTATCAAGGCAAGGCTGCAAGTTATGTGTTTTTAAGAGTTCTGAAAATTTGGTTCTTGGGTGTTGGTATTCCGTAGTTAACTGGAGATTGGTCAACGTGCAAAATGGTAACAAATTCGCTATTTCCTTATTTTCACCCATTACTGTTGTTTTTTGTCATATTAGTTAAAATACATTCTCTCAGCTTTGCTAGAATATATACTAGTAACCCTGAATGCAATTCATGTAGTACAATCATGTAACATTTCATCGAAAACAATGTCTCAGTAGTTGGAGTAACGAATACACAAACAAAAAGTCAGATGACCACCACAGTTAGGGCATGTCGGCAGTCGAGGCGCTCAAGAGTAAATTGATTGTTATAATGTAGTGCGCCAGCACAGATGTCTGTCACCTATATGTGACTAGTCCACAGGCACAACGACGCCGTCTATTATCAGCTTGCCTCTGCGGAACACCGCACGCTTCCCCTCCGCGAAGGCTCGTCGCATCTGCGCACGTGCGCGTTTCTTTGTTTCGTAGTCCGCCTTCGTCATATCTTCTAGTACGTACACTCCAGCACCCGCGGTCGTTCTGTTTACGTGGGTCTTGGCGGACAATAGGATTGCGTTTCTAAGTGGCCTCGTAACAATTGACGCGATGATGGGTCTGCCTGTAGAACTGTTGCTGGAGATAGGGCCGAGTCTGTGGCAGTGTTCAACACTCTCCATAGCTTGCTCAAGTGTGACGATGCCACCAAGATTGTGTTTGAGGAGTACATCCTTGGCTACGATTTTCTTGACGTCCTCACCTTTGGATTCCTCGACACCAAACACCCTAATACCCCACTCACGACTTCTTCTCTCCATTGCGTTAATTCTCTCCTCATAAACAGTCATCCTCGCCCTCGATTCCATTTCTCGTTTCGTTGTTTCTTTATGCAACTTCTGTAACTCGTCAATTTTGTCCCTGTTCTCTTTAATCGAGGCAGCATTGAATTCACAGGACGCTTCAATAGCGTCCACTCTTTCTGCAATTGCACCACATTGATGGCGTATATCTCTCAATTGGGTTACCACGTCACTTTGGATCATTTTGTATAGTTCGTCTATTGAAACGCCGCCGCCATGTTGATCAGCACACGCGGACACGTTTTCATCGCTCACCTGATCATGACATTCACTTCTCTTCACTGGGCTTTTTTTTGGACGTTTAGTCGGCATAGTACTCTTCAACCTGGTATCATAGAGTGATTGAACCCAGTAGTTGCACAAAGCTGACGTTTATAACCGAGTAATTAAACAAAATTAGGAGCGCCACTTTACCCACACGTCCTTAGTCTAGTGTCGCCATCTGTCCAAAAAATACTCATCCGCCTTCACGAGTCTCGGAGGCTGAATACTCATCCGCCTTCACGAGTCTCGGAGGCTGAATACTCATCCGCCTTCACGAGTCTCGGAGGCTGAATACTCATCCGCCTTCACGAGTCTCGGAGGCTGAATACTCTTCCGCCTTCACGAGTCTCGGAGGCTGAATACTCATCCGCCTTCACGAGTCTCGGAGGCTGAATACTCGTCCGCCTTCACGAGTCTCGGAGGCTGAATACTCATCCGCCTTCACGAGTACACTGGCCAAATTTAAATCGTAGTTCTTTTAAAGCAACCTTATCTGTTTCCTTACCCAGAATCAGCTAGGGTGATATTTATGAGCATAATCAGTTGAACTCCGTCTGTTTTTTGGCGGTTAGGAATGTGCAAACCGTCCAGTTTGAAAGGTACTCCCGAGTTGGCACGCGATCCTCCACAACAAGTTTGGTAGCATGAATGTTTTGTTTATTCAGCCTCATTAAGCACAATTTGGTAGCCATTATACCTGCTTCGTATTTATTCTAAATTATTAAGAATATTATATTTAAAAAATAAGGTCAGACAGCTTCGGTTTAAAATGTCCTTTAAACGAATTGGTCGGTTATAACTGAACCACCTTTTGAGACATATCGACATTTCATTTATATGAACTTTTACCTTTAATAATATTAATGAATTACACCGTTTTAGAGCTAAGTTAAACTGCAGTTGTATGCACTTTTCGACGGTAAATATACATACAACACGATTAACTTAGATATACGTGTACGTTGAAAAGGAAAACAATTGATTTGGGGCCCTTTATTTATTCGAAACCACGGAGTGTAGCTCCGTATCGAGAAACCAATGGAAACTGTTGGAAATATGTTGATAAATTACAGTGTATATACCTACTTTTCTCTCGGCTTTCGTGTGTGCGAATGCGTACCTGCGTGCGTGCGTGAGTCTCCAAGATTTAGTTATAACATCACTGCTATTTAAATGTGCACACACAGCTGTATAGGTATAGTTCACACGTATACTATTTGCCCAAAGGTTGCTATACATTTGTATACACCCGCGACTGAGTTTTTCGTTCCCGACAACCACACTTGTATGGAAATATTGTTACACATTTCCACGAATTACGTTGCTATTTAATACATCATTCCAGGCGCCTGCGTGGTTTCTTGGAAGTTAACGAAATATTATACTAGCTTGCCAATATAGTAAAAAGTGCACTACTTTCTTGAAACAATCTGTCATCATCATGTACACGCTACGAAGCGTCCCTCGCTCACTGTGGTACAGCCAGCTTCTGCAGCCGGCGTCGATCAGCAGTATCTACGCCATAAATATAGGTGACTGCTTTTCAGCCGTACTGCCCACTTCATGTGGTGTCCCAAGGGTTCTGTTCTTGGGCCTTTGCTTTTCACGTTCTACACTACGCCACTCAGCTCTGTTATCCAAAGTCATAACTTTGATCATCACCTTTACGCAGATGACACGCAGATCTACATTGCTCTGGCTACACCAGATACAAATCGCTCCCAAAACCAGCTCAGCGATTGTCTCCAATATATCTTCCATTGGATGAATGACAGCAAATTATAATTAAATGCAGATCAAACTGAATTTCTCTTTTTGATACTCCAAAAGAGCGTGGTAAACTTGATGGTTTTTTCCCAACACGTACTTTGAGTCGAAGTGTCACAGCAGCCGGAGTAACGTTTGATGAAAACTTCAATTTTAAACACCACATATCCAAAACGTATCGCTGCTTTTATTTATATCCGTGATCTTCACCGTATTCGCCAGGATATCTCACTTTCCGTCGCTAAAAATATTGCAACAGCTCTTGTAAGCAGCAGACTCTGCTACTGCAATTGTCTATAATATTGCAAGCAAGGATATAACAAAACTTCAACGTGTCCAGAATTGTTTGACAAGGGTAGTCCTCGTTTTTCTCGCTCAGTGCCGCTTCTAAAATCGTCGCATTGGCTCCCTGTGCGACATCGGATTATTTTCAAGATTTGTACAACTGCCTATCAAGCCCTTTCATCCACTCAACCTGCGTATCTACATTCGGTGCTCATCCAGCAAGAAATCCCAGACAGCTACGGTCGACCAGATGTAATATTCTTTTCATTCCCCGAGTAAAGACGAATGCTGGAACTCGAGCCTTCTCGGTTGCCGCACCAAGTCTATGGAATTCACTTCCTGTCAGCATTAAATTAGAAGGAAATATAGTTTCATTTCGCCGTCGTCTAAATTTTAAAAATCTTTTTTAATATTGCCTATCCTCCTGAGCGTCCTAGCACTTTCATCCGTCTGTTGACAACTCACCCATTGCATACGATAGCGAGATTTCTTTGGTTTTGTTGAACCACTGAGCTTGATTTTCGAGGATACTGGCGCATAAGAAGTCACTGTTATTACGATTATTACTACTATCTGTACCTGCGCACATAAATAATTACGACTATAGAGAGCGAAACTTCAACCCGACAAATATATGATACGGAACATGTCGGAACTTGTCCAAAACTTTTCCATATACCCGTTATATACATATATAAATAAAAGTTACTTACATAAATAGATAAATAAAATATATATTCATAACTTCGGATATGTGGAACAGTATATATATATATATATATATATATATATATATACACGTATCAATGTATACGTATATATAGAAGACCATAAATATATATATATATAAATGTATGATCTTCTTATACATTTATAGCTATATCTGCGGTAAAAATAGTGTTATTAATATGTTGTAAATATATTAAACACCTGGAATAACTCATGTAATGTGGAGATAGGCCTATACTGTTAAATAGTTTCTGTTACTGATACGTTCCCACGCACTCATTCTGCAATATTGGAAAAAAACCTCATGTTTCGTTTGTCCGGTTGGTTTTCCTTTCTATTCTGTCTTTGGAGGGTTATATAGCACACACCCTCTCGGTACAAAGTCAAAGAATAACCACCCTATTCTCCCAGTGTCGTCAGCACGGTATAAAGTCAAAGAATAACCGCCCTATTCCCCCAATGTCGTCAGCACGGTTTCTATATACGGCGATGCGTCGGTGACTTCAAACGGGAATACAACGTCAACAAAGCCAGTCGTAATGCTGTGAGAGTAGCTCTCTTCCGGCCAATTTCACCTGGACGACGACCAAACGGACAGGTCAAACATAAGTGACCACATTGACCACAGCGTAATGACCGCTACCGTACGTCGTAGCAGAGTGACCGTTACGTCAGGTGGTTTGATGTATTGAGCACGCAAGACGTCAATACACCGGTACGACTTCCCCACTCTCGGTTCCCACTTCCGACCTTTCCCAGTCAATTATTCCCGAATGTGCCCACTACCGCGGTTGGATCGGGCGTGGGTAATCCCCTGGGAAGATCCGGGCGTGTTTCCAGTGGGGCACGCTTGGGAAGAAGGGAAAGGAGCGATCTGGGAGCGTGTCCTGCCTGCGGCCATCCCACGCTGTTCCCGACACCGACGAATTTCCGCGGATACAGCTTGGGAAACTTATCCAGGGATAAGGTTAGGGGTGCGGGAAGGGCACGCACGACCGAGCAGCGAGGGAATAATTGGGAGCGAGAAGTAGAAATGGGAGAGGGGAACCGGACGGAGGCAAAATACCCGAGTTAATTCGACAGGATAGCGGGAGAAGAGTGAAGGAAATGTGGAACGGGAACAAACCGACATGCGCCGCGTTGCTCGGATCCGTACACACACACGCACACATATTGTGTGTATGTGCGTGCGTGCGTGCGTGCGTACGTTTCCGAGCAACATGGCGCAATTCGGTTATATATATATATATATATATATATATATATATATATACCAGTCATTCAAGGTTTTATTAGTGCGAAGTGTGTTTGTTATTGTCGTAAAGTCGTGCGTGTGTGTGTGTGCGTGTGCGTATGTGCGTGCCTGTGTGTATATATATATATATATATATATATATATGTATGTTTATATATATATATATATATATATATAAACATACACACACACGCACACACGACTTTACGACAATAACAAACACACTTCGCACTAATAAAACCTTGAATGACTGCCTTCACAAGGAGAGACTCAGCGAGCGTGGGAACTGAGCCGCCCGCTACCTGTGCACGAACAGTAAACGACCAGTAAACCGCGTATTAATTGTCGCTGAATAAAAGATCACTTTGTTTATCGACTGCCCGCTGCGTGGCGCTGCCGCAGGGGCGGTTTCGCCGTCAATGGCGCCTGCCCATCTGCCGCGACGCGTGTCGACGACGGCCGATACCCTTATGATTGCTAATGGCGTTATTAATTAGCGACCTGCTAATGTGTGTTGATGGAGGCGGCAGGTAGAGATTGCAGCCATTGTGTGGCGCTATAAGAGGCGCAGTGATACAATAGCGGGGGGTGTGAAAGTGGCCGCAGTGACGAGCGCGCACGAATAAAGGCGGTGCTATCTCCCGCAGCGTAGAGTCATCTTCATCACACCGGGCGGTGATTTGTCGCAGGGCTGCAGCAAAGTGTGCCGACTTGCCGGCGCATTGTCAGTCGACGCAGTTGTACAAACACGACAGGGTAATATATTGCCCGGGTTGTTAGCGGAGATTCACGGAAACGGCTTATAGATGTGCATGCAGGTTTCCCCCATGCACGGTATATTTCCCCTCTCCTTATAAGGCATTCCACTGTATGCCATAAGAGGGGGAAATAGATATAGGGCATGAGCTATACGGAACTAGAAAACGCCTAGGATAAAAAGTTCAACCCGTGAGCAGGAACGTCCCGGGACGAACTGTCAACGCTTTGCTAGGACTCTGCAGAGCAGAACAATTAAGTATTGTTTAATTATGTAATTGCAATCAATCACTTATGCTGGTTTGATTCCCAACACAAACTACCGAACATACACCGCATTTTAAAGATTAGAGCCAACTTCAAATCAGTAAGTATCAATTACAAGCAATAAGTTTTAACAGAGGTTTGTTTATAATTTGAATAGTATTCGGACGTAACCTCCAAATTGCGACCAATGTAATTTGGCGGACAATATACGTTCAACACACGCATTGTAGTATTAAGAACAGTATATGCATAACTAGTAATCATTGAACAAGACATGTCGACCTTTAAATACACGGAACCCTTATTAAACACCCTTGCTAATATCCGCATGATGTATTTCACAACAGCCAACGGCTTATATAAGTAAGTTATTCAAATTGATCACCGGAAAACATTGCTGCGCTTATTTCCATAATATTTACACAAATCTCGGCGTGGTTATCGGTGAACGGTTGCGTTGACATCCGTCGAGGAGGGATCGAAATGGCGCCGCGGAAACGGCGGTACACCGCCAAATGTAAGCATCGATCACTGCGCGCCGAGAGTCTCGCTGTCTCACTGTCTCACTCGTCGCCAGAAAGGCCATTAGTTTCTTGGAATACGACAAAACGGACATATTATTCATATAATACATCACAATACTGGTCGGTATCGTACGTGATTTTAATTCAAATAGTATATTTAATTGCTATAATAGTGTCTTTGTGGGATAATTTCACATGTGCATGCGCAGCGTGCTCTGCGTGATTGCCTTTACGTGCTTTATTGGTACAAAGAGTGATCATTTGTTATCGTAAACTTCTGCTATGTACAGTACGTGCAAATTACAGGTGTGTACATTATATTCTATTAGAACACCTTCATCGTTCAAGTGTCTTAAACAAAATTATTACATATATATTAACTGTTTTCTGCTTATGATTATCGACCTTGCTATTCAGTGTGCAATATTAATATGACATTTGGTGTAAAAAATCTTGTTTAAAGGTATACGTCCTAAATTCGATGTTTCACCTGTTTCATTTTGGAATAACTTCACAAAAAATAGAGCGTATCTTGTGTTACTACGACGATTCACTACTTACTGTTTACTACTGTCTGTGTAAATGATGGTATTCGTGAAATCATCGGGCAAACTAATTATATTTTCGACTGGTTCAATCAGAATTTAGAGATTCAGTTTTATACATATTGCACATGTATGAAATTATATATATATATATATATATATATATATGCAATATATATATATATATATATATTTATGCAATATATATATTATACATATATATATATATATATACACACATACATATATATATACACACACTCTTGCAAGTTACCCAATCTAACAATTCAAATGAATAATTTCGATGATTTTGACAACACTATACTTTGATTAAACTTATTATATATAATACGCACGCATACAACCATAACACTAAAACCCATTCACGCACTGTACGAATATCAACGAACATGATTCATGATCGGCTAAGTGAGTTGCGGTGGGGTCATAACGGAAGCCAAATTCAAGATCTGAAGGAATAAATGTTCAACATTTCAATAAGAGGAGCATATTTTCTGTGACAGTTCGATAAAGCAGTCAACCTGCACACAATGGAAACGTATGCGCGCCTTATCACGTGCTGTGTAGATACGCTACAATATGTATGCTTTCATTAAACTGCGTATCTGCGTGTGCATCTGATGAGCTATTTGTAGAGTATCCGTATCTTATCAAGATGTTTAATGTCAGTGTATATCTGACCTATTCCAAGCATGAAGAAACGGTGCGTGGGAAATTGGTGACGTACGAAAGACAGAGTTGGGCCGAATACTGTGCGAAGTGTAGCGCTTACAGCACTGGGGAACTGGGTAAAAGAAACGTCAACCGACTGCCTAGTTGAAAGAACAGCAGAAAGCAGCAGCAGAAAATATAGTTATTTCAATTTTTACCGCACGCTGTTATTGCTACTGTGTCAACCAGTCGTGTTACGCAGTCTGATAGCTCTGCATGATGTTCTAAACGCCTAAATGTGTTTTAATAAACCGGTAACCTCCGTTTAATACTTCGTCTTGTTGTTGTTTTTATGTTAATGTTATCGTCTACATAGTGTCTACCTTCACGCTGCTTAATTATGTGTAACAAACGCATCTTATCTGGAGAACTGTTTAACCTACTGAAGAACTACCACAAGAATGTCTACATAAGAAAAATATACACATGACCAAACGTCAGTGAATCACCCACGTGACATGATACATGTCACCTAGTCAACTCCAGCCGCAGCCAATCAGCAGGCCTATCGACTTTCGGAAGCGCAACCTGGCCGCGTTCGCAGCGTCGTTCGCTGTCAGAATTTGACACCCAACGTTGATCGTTTTGACAGCAGCTTCACCGCTAATTCGCTTGGGTCGCATGAAGTATGCACACGGAGGCTGGTTAACTCCTGGCCCTGCATCATAACTACAAATACATTACTTTAATGCGTTGCTCCATGCCAGTCAGCGAAACGCAGGCGGACTGGATTAGCGCGAGCTGTAAACAAGCAATAAAACACCCGAGAGTCGTCGTCTAAATATAGCAAACAGGCGATATGTGACGAGATGTATCGTTGTACAAGCGTCAAGACCCGTTTACATGAGCGATTAATCGCCCGACCAATTGGATACATAGTTTCTTAAATTAAACAAGAAACGACTCATATAGTGAGTCGCATACTTAAATCGTGATTAATGAACATGCTCAACATAGAATCTGATTCAAGTCGTTCTTGTCACTTTTAACTACAACCATCGTTACAGACAACGGCTAGTCTAACAATCAATCAACGTTACTAGTCATTGCCAGCAATAAGCTAATCTCCGCTATATATATCAATTATATCTACATTAAACATCGCTATAACCAATATCAAAGAGCCCCGTCCACAAAATGGTTGCATGTGATCAATTCATGCAAACATTCACAATTAACGATCGACCGACAGATATTCGATATAAAACACATAACAAACATGTTTACATGAATTCGTAACTTATTTAAGAGGGTATATCACATGATATATGTGACAATAATCGGTCACTGTTTGGTCAAATATTTCGCGAGTTGAAAATTATAGTCTAGCCAAATCCATAATATGTTTAACAATAACTGTCGTATTTTATTACACTTTGACTAACTTGACGACGCCTGCAGTACTGTGTATTTGACGCGTTGATAACATTCCCAGTTTTAGATTTATCAATTACACTGTACACATTTCGAGCAAATGGTCGCACATAAACTGATTATATCGACGACGCACGACAACAAGCAATATTTGTCGTCAATTTGACAACACATTAAACGTTGTTAAAGTTAACAAACTGGCTAAAATTTGCCTTATTTAAAAACGTGTTTCTCATAAAATTCGAGAGCGTGGTGCTTGTTTCGTTCTAGATAAAATTTCCTCTGACGGTGTCACTAGGTGTCAAGGTGTTATCCGGAAGTATATTGAAACTGACACTGTATACAACTACCGTCAACCCCACACGACGCCGACAGTTTCATACTTCCGGTGTACGGAGCCGGCCATACGACACTGCTAGCGTAAACACTGATCGGTGCCTCTCGATGGACGGCCGGGAACCACCTTCCGTCCACCAGACAACGAATAGGAATCAGTTATAAGTACGTTTAGAGGCGACCAGTCTCATAACGCTACAGGTTACATATTTAATAATAATAAAGTCTTATATAGCGCCGCTACCCGCTAAATAGAAGCGCTCTCGACGCTTGCACAGTTCACTGACGATTGAAAAATAGTCAAATTAACAATTTGACCGTGTGAAATAGTTTATTTCCCCTAGCATAGACACCACAGGGTAACGACGTATGGTGCCTCTCCCAAGACACAGGAGGGGGGGGGGCGAACAAAATTTCAAGTTTCAAAAATGGCATTTATATAGTGAGTCGAACTCGAATCCGCTCGACTGTTGGTCGAATGTTCTACCGCCGCGCTCCCGCGCCCCAAATCGCGCCGATGACGTCACGACGGGGCGAAGGGAAAGCAGCGGCGACGACGCCGGGATCGTGGGAGAAAGGGGAGACGCGCCCCGGGTCGATTTCTGGCGACTGGCAGTCGCCGAGAACGCCACTTAAGAGATTTCGTCTTCGTTTACATGGACACAACCCAGCGCCGCGCAGCGCTAAACGAAGCAAGTAATCGAATTACCGGCTTCCGATTCCCGCGTAAAGTCTCCGCCGTACCAGACTCCGGGTAACGTCTTCATCGCGACGAAACCCGCCGCCAGGTGGCCGCCGCGGGGGGCAAAGGTCACCGTGTGCGTGCGTTAAAGAAACCCGCTACTAGCGCAACCATCTAAAAACTCTTATCAAACAGCAACACATATTATATATATTGACCTATTATGACCTTGACATGAGTTTATATTATTTCAGCATGTACTGCAAAGGTAAGGCAGGTTCTATAAGGAAATGAGAATGATATATACCAGAACCTCATATGTGATCCGACAATGCTTCAGTTTGATCGAATGTATACCAAGAATACTATGCTTGGGCGATCGCTGAACGCATTTAATTATTAGCATAAGCAACTCAAAACATCACTTACTGTATATAATAGTTTAGTATAGCAAACTCAAACGTCTTACAGTGTTTGTGTGACTACGCCAGTCGTGTGTAAATACATACATATATCGCTACAATTGGTGCGGCTGTTGGGCTGTGACTTGACGTGTCAAGGAACTATTAACGTGATGTTATAAGTTCCGTTACCCGAAGTCAGCAGGGTTGGCAAGTATTAGCGTCAGGTTATAAATTCCGTTACCCGGACTCAGCTGGGTTGGCGAGTATTAGCGTGAGGTTATAAGTTCCGTTACCCGGACTCAGCAGGGTTGGCAAGAATTAGCAGGAAGTATGTTAAGTCAGTTGTCTTGAAATGGTAACGACGTCAACGGGTCGAACGTAAAATGGCATTGGAAATACACTGTACAATGTTTTGTTTCGCGGGAACAATTTATAAATTGCGAACACTTTTTCTGGCTTAGTAAATGTTATTAAATGAAGTTCGGCGGGTTATAGACCTTAAACATATTTATTCAAGCATTAAGGACAATAGCATACATACATATATATATATATATATATATGCTATTGTCCTTAATGCTTCAATACATATACACACACACACTTATAATCAAGCTAGCGTATGTATGCGGGTAGGTTTTCTTGAACCACGAGCGCCAAACTTTCAAGAACTAATCTACGACCCCAGAATAGGACGCATGATGAGATCAAAATAGCCTATATATGTCAAGATTCTAACCTTTTATGGGATAAATCAGTTGTTCGGAACGTAAAACGTAATGTGTACACAATACGTAAAACGTAATTTGCGAGTAATACAGAACCTAACAATTGCAGGAACCTGCGCGCGCGGCGAAAACGTCGGGAAAACGGCTCCTGCGTCACGGACTTGGCAACATAGAGTAGCTGCTTGTGTCTACTCTCATGCCAACAGCATAGCAATATGAATATTATTTGACAATTCTACACTATCACGGTTGCGGCCTATCGATGGACGTGAACCTTACATTCTCTCCGACCTTCATTTTGAAAACACAACTAGTATCTGCGAGCGCGTTATGTTGTTTATGTAACGATGTTGTGTGTTTTCTAACATTTGGTAAATATTACTATCGCGACTGTCATCTAACAAGGCATCCCGTCAGGTGACGGGCATTTTTGCTAGTTTTAATAAATGTGGAACGGACATCGTACCTACGTAACGATACTGCCCAATTATACGCAACGTCAAAATACATGCATGGCTAAACTTTATATAGTCTCCAAAAATATTGCGCATGCAGCTGCTACACCAAAAATATTATAAGACATGCGTCATATAAAATCAATCTCGTTTCCAAACTTATGCATTTGTTTATGATGACGCAAATGATTCATATACAATACACAGTGAGTGTTCACAATGACGTCTAGCCAGCGACATAATTATGCAAATGAAAAAAATATATTTTGCATTAGTAGTTAATGAGCGGAATCGTGACGCCAAAGCATAGCCAACACGAATACTTGGTTGAGCGACAGCGCTTAAACTGTCGATGCGTTCAACACCATTTCTTGGGTTTCTTCATTTAACTTTAATCCGTGTACATTTAAGAAACCATAATACCTTAAAATAACAATTTAGTTTCATGTTTATTTTAACAAAATGTTTTAATGGGAATGAACACCGTTATACCGCACCGCCACCCGCTATATCATGCATCATCAGCCCGCTGTATACCGTATATATCGTAACCAATATACCTTATCGATATATATATATATATATATATCGTCAGTCCGCTATATACGGGCCATGTCTGTACGGTATCGTCAGTCACCTATACCGTATTGTCAGCGTGACTTGCATGCACGCCAAACCACGTTTCAGGTCAGCCAGAAAATAACATAAGACGCAGTTAATTTACAACATATTCGTTTTAACTTTTGTCCTATCCAACAAACACAGATTTGTCGAGAATGGATCGAAAAAGAAATACACCGCCGCGTATAAAATCAGCTCCCTTTCGATGTCAAACGCTGAACACTGAACTAGACGGATCACCTAGGTGACTGGAATGACAATATGACGTCGTCTGACGTACACAATGGAAAGGTTAGGTCGAATAAAAACACACAGGTGGTGTCGAAAACAGACCGCTCCCAGACTGATCACTCGGCCGCGAGGTTTCGACCCTAAAATGTCAATGTTAAAATGTCCTTCTTGGAATCTTGCAAACTGTCAAGGCTTCCACGTCATTAACTCATATTAACCTGCTCTTTATAAACGGTACGACACAGTACAGAAACAACATGGATAACATTCCAGAACCCTAATATGCATAAAAGGTCTATAGCCAAAGCCAACACTCCTTAATCATTTCCACATCGCCAACAACTGATTGTATACGTAAGTTACTACGAGGGAAAGCAATGTTAACAATTCAAAAAGCGAATTAAAAAAAAAAAAATAGCGTAAAATAACGATGTATATATATATATATATAGCGTTATGTTTGCAGCAGAATGTAGTAAGCCAACCGTACAGGGAGTAACTATCATACAGAGTTGGTGCAGCGACCAAGAAATATTGCCAAAGTTCGAGGAACAAAACACCTTGCTACGTCTTTACGATGTCGGTTTGGCCTCGTATCTCAACAAGGGTCATTGACGCCAGGCGTTACGCAGCAGTGACATCACTCATCCATACATATACACAGGTATACAAAGTTGCAAGTCAAAAAACGTCACATGAATGAACCGTACCACGTGTGTGTTGACCTCCTCGGGGTGGTCCGGTGGAATAAATTTGCTGACAGGTCAACCTCAAAGTTGTAGCTTCCGGAACGGTTTTTATATATCTGAATACATCTAAGTTGTTTACTTGAGTATCAAATTGGTATTATGAAATGTACATATGCGATTCATGCACGCTTTTTGTCAGTCTCGATTCATGTGTGCTGGTATATTTGGAAACTTGAAAGTCAGGTGTGCATACAATTTCACAGGATATGCTTAATGGCATTTCACTGACATATATGAACGGACGCGCGTATTTCAACCATACCATTTCCTAATTTATTCCATGGCCGATCTACCCATTTCAAGAGTTATTGACAAACTACTGTGTTGTGCTACTACATAAGGCCTAATTACATTTCGTTGACATTGCATTGATATTGCATTGATTACATCTGATGGGAGAGGATGGAGATACAAAAAGAGAGGAAGGGTGAAAAAGGTATAGGAAATGACACTGGAAGGGGGAACCAAGGGGAGAACCAAGGGGAGAAAGAGGTGAATGGCTTTAACGGTAAACAATTCGTACAACAGATCCACACAAAAGAACACCGCGCATGCATACAAAAATAGAACTTAATGAACACGCAAACGTAATAATTCCGCTATCGATGATTGGGCGGAAGAACGCCGCGCGGTTAACGGCGATTACGAGAAGGCGACGCGAGAGAACAGCACATCCCCGCGCAACAGCACAAGACAGCGCCGCGAGATCTTATCAGGCGCAGTCAATGCCAATATAAACACCCGTCTACCGGCCAACACAACGTCGTCTGGTGACGGCCGCTGATGGAGGAGCGTACGGGTCAAATGGCGCGGTTCAGTAAGCGCTATGTTTGCATAAGAAGAATAAGACGAAGCTGTGATTTATCGCAGTTGCCCGCGCGGGTAGGGAGCCCGTCAGACCGTCGCGTCTAGGCGGCGCGCGCCCTCGCGTCGCCCGCTTTGAAGTGCCGCTCTCACCCGGGCAGGCATACGCAACGCGCTCCATCGACGGCATTCTCTGCATATCAATCAAGGCTTTATACCAACACCGAATCCTCTAATACGCACGGCAAAAAAATCGCATTACGCGCAGAGAACAGACACCGGGATGCGATGGATGTTCTCTGAGCCGGGGTGGCAACTGCTGCCGCTGCGTTGGGAATGTAAAACAGTCATGCGTTGCCGCGAAAAGAGACATGGTTCGGCGGAAAAAAACTTAGATAATCTGCATGGGGTAATAGTGATGATGGTTGATGCGAAGTCAGAAATGCGCCGTCGTTTGTTGTCGGACTGAACGAATAACAATAACTTGTCTGTCGCCTAAATCTTCGTGGGCTTCAGAGGCACAACAAATACAAGTTGTTCCGCGCCACGTCGTGGTGACGTTTATCAGAGCTAGGGGCCGCCGATGAGTTTTGGGGTATACCGTGGAAACGCAATCTTCAAATGACATATCAGTATTTGTACGTAAGGTGTATAGTCAGATTTTCAGATGATCTTAAAGTGGCGGGGGTCGAGTTTTCTCGGGATTATTCGGCACAATACATAAACCACTATCAGCTACTCAAACGTGGGCCACCCTGCACCAACGACACCCTCGTAGTGTCGTAGTATCGCCCATGATGATGATGATGACGACGATGCCTTGTCGTCAACCAACGGTCTGCACGCTGCACCTCGACAAGAGCACATCCTCTGCGGTATGTCCCGTTAAACATCGTCGCACATAGATTTCCCATTGACAATTTCTTTGCGACGACTGATTAATGAAGACAGATATATAACTAAATGTGAACTTTTATGCATTGTTATAATAGTTGTTTTACATTTCGTATATAGGTTTTTTACAATATAATATGACTAGACGTTTTATGTATTGTAGAAGTTCTACTAAAATATTCTATAGAGAAACACTCTTACTCCTCAAAGGGGTCGTAGGGAAATTAAAATCATTGTCAAAATTCATTGTCATTTGAGATGCACAAACAGCAGACATTACTATAATTTCTATACAGTGTTTTACGGTACTTTTGTGCTCCAGATAGTGTTGCAACATGCGCAAACATCGACCGTTGCCGGGCAATCAATGGGCTAGAACTGTGCACGCTGGTGCAATTCGTAGCGTTATTTAGACACGGAAGTGCACCAAAACACAGTATCTCATACATAATATCTGCTCTTTTTTTTTTACATCACACATGTCATTAACTTAACATTTTTGGATAGATCAAATGAGGTGAGAATTACATCTAAAGCCGTAACAATAAGGACCGGATAAGAACAAGATTATTAGTATTGTCATATTGACTAGCACAGCGCGAGTTCGAATACATTACAATGTAGCAGTAGATATCAAACAACGCTGCTTACTATAGTATACACTTTGTATGCGCAGATACATTACTAGACACACTTTCCCTAAGTTACCAAATCAGTATATACCTAGTGATTAGTGGTACATTTAACTAATAAAGCAATACTGCGTTAAGTGTAGGTCTTATGAGTTTATTATTCGAAAAACAATTGTATAAATAAAGACCTACTCTTTCACTGGCTATCCTGTTATATAATAAATTAACATTTGTCTTACCACATCTTTCAGCTATATTTAATTTACTTCGAGTATGCTACAACAATTATAGTAATATGCCACAGCTTTTCGTAAGTCCATATATATATATATTTGTAAATAAGTGATTTATATCACATAGAGTGGAATACACGAAGTGCAAATTAAAGCTACTTAAACTAATTATTATAACAGTCAGTCGCGCCAAAAGCTTCATTACCGGCAGGCGTCCACTATACAGGCGCAATGTCAGTTCCTCATTAATTAACAAGAGCATTTATTTACGTATTGTTTATAATACTACGCATACATATGTTGACAGAATACTGCCCGCGAAAATGCATTTAATAATCCCCAAACCGCGTTTGCAATTTGAACGTTGCGCCAGGAAACTATTAAAAAAAAACATTCAAACAGTCATTTATTGTTTATTGGAATATAAAACCGCCCTTTAAATACAAACGCGTGCGTAAATCAAAACCTTATTATTAAATGTCAGTTCTCAATATGAAACCTTCTATGTTACCTTTGTCAGGTGTTACGTAGTAACGCCCAATGTAAACCCGTCGCCAACTTGACACCAATATGCCACGAGAGCACACCGAGACGTCTTATAAAGTGATCGCCAGGGAGAGAATACTCGGAAACCTCACGAAAATTAAATTCGTTGGTTTACCGTCTTCGTATAAAACAGACTTTTAGAAATACATTGACCGTCAACTCACTGTTAAACTACGCATGCGCATTCGCCATGTATGATACGACATTTCCGCTAATTGTTATTATATAACACCACTTCTGTTTGGCGCAATTTCGGAAGTGTAATCGTCGATGTGACTGAGTTGATACCCTATTTGGATAACGTCGAAAGTTATTAAAACTTCAGCCGAAAAACTGAAATCGCTGACTTAATAGTCTTAAAACAATTGCATTATCATAAACGTTTTAATAATAATAATAATAATAGTTAGATTGATTATGGGGAATGTCTGACTTAGTTTCAATACGTAAACCATGGATCACCCATTTGTTAGTATATATGCAGTTGTAATATTGTATATCGTAAGATCGCGGTTTTATATCCCCCCAGGATATCGTCATTTTTACTGAAAAACATCTACCGTAGTTTATATAAAAAGACAGCCGACTCTGTCTATAACAGAGCAGTTTAAACGGGTTTGATTATCCGTTTACAACGTAACCTTCGTTCTGCCGAAATCTGTCCAGAGTCCCGATGCGTTCTTTATAGCAAGCTGCTTGTTGGAACCATGATAATGATTTACACGTGACGACAGTTTCAGTTGCATGACCATTAATCTGACATGATTACACGATCTCGTTGCTTTCAGAAACGTGACAGGCGTGAGAATTACGCCGCGGATTCGGATGTCAAATATAGGGACAGCCATGATGTTATTGTGTTTGGTAAAAGCCAATCACTACTGGGTTTATATATGTAAACAGACAATGTCATCGTGGGTGAAGAGGAAATACCTTATCTTAGTCAACACATTACTAACGACATCAATGACAGCTTTGTACAACAGTTGATTAATGGTTTCCACACAACGGTTAACACCTCGTTACCATACTTTAATTACATTAACTGCGATGTAAAGAGTACATTATTATTACTCAACGGGTTTGTGGAATTAATGCATGTGCTCTATATGGTAAACATTATGAAAATGGCTACACGGAATTACCCGGTGAGATTGGTATGTAGTACTATGTACTATTATATGTAGACAGTATTTGGTTCGTCGCTCCAACATTTCGCATCCATGTTGATATACTGTTTAGCTGGATGACATTATTTGAGAACCTTTCATTCTGAAATATCATCCTTATTTATATAGGCTAATTAACACTGGGAATATTTCGAGGAGCGGGACATATAAACGTCACACGATGTCGTCAATGTTGTTGTACAGCGATATACACAGTACGGCATTCAAGTCAGCATTGAGAACAGCATCAAGTATCGAATTATGGTTTCGAGGCAAAGCGGCAAAGTCTATGTGTGTGTGTGTGTGTGTGTGTGTGTGTGTGTGTGTGTGTGTGTGTGTGTATGTGCTTGTACGTGCCACCGTGCGTGCGTACGTGCCACAGTGCGTGTGCGTGCATAATTAATTCCTCCATTCAATCTCTACTATACGCACACCACACAATATTCGCTGTTATTCATTTTAACATTACGCTATTCCGTACATTAAGCCCGTTGTGAACGCCTCGAATGGAGACGAAGGAAGCCGAAGAGCGCCGTTCCCAGGCCCCGTATCAGACGGGCTGACATATGGCTCGGTCGACCGCTGACATCGCCTACTTGGGTTTATCGCGCCAACTCGGCAATAACGGGACGAGACATGGAGCTCGCGCGATACGCTGCTTTCTGCACAGGATACACCATACACGTCTGCACAGTACAACCAGACGCTTCCTTCCCGACCAAACATAAGATTAATTCGCCCCGACTCGCTCCATTATCATACCCCTTCCTGACGACACGCACGATCCAGGAAGCCGAATCCAGCTCATTTCTTTATCCAGGAAACCATAAATTTAACGTTGGACAAAATACGCTATTTGGACAGGAACTATAAAACCCGTTCTTTTCAGGGTTGCTGAGTTGGGGCAACCCCACATGTAGTCATCTTTGGGTAACGTAAACTCAGTGACACTGCGGGGACTTCGTTAACTGACCCATCCATCACGTGACCAGTTGCCGAGCAAAAGCTCCCTCAAGCCATCAAAACTGGATGCTGAACACGTGGACCGTTTATACAGTCCGTCGTACATGTTGTCGAAATTCTGGACCCCCAAAGATGTTTTTTATGATAAAAACAAAGAATTTTTTTTTAAAGTGACAGCTGTATGCTGGATTTTTTTTTATGTGATGTCGCAATAATAATGCAATTCACATATATAACCGTTAACAACATGGCAAAGGCAAGCCTTAATGGAGGTCACGAGCATAATTTTGATCGTGACATAGGCAAACGGCAACGTATATATCCGTCAATTTAACGCAATTTCTCACAATATCCATGCATACCCTGTCACCTATTATTATATTTAGGCCAACACAGAGAAAGAGTATAGCTATATATGAGAAACACGGAGGTGGAGTAGTGCTATTAAACATAGAGCTGAAATAGAGGTATTTAACAAGGTATATGGAGAGATGGAATACATTTATTAAACATACAGGTGAAGCAGAGATACGAAACGTTCCGGAAGGCAATGACACATAAATAACCCCTATATACCCCCTATACCTCATTAAGATGACACAGAAATGGTTGCACGTTAACTTTAGTTAATCTACAAACGTTTTGATCAGTTACCGGCTTTCTACAATCGCCGGCTATACATGTATTACACATCCGAAAAACAAACTAAACGAACACGTACGCTGTACGTGCTCGCACCCAGACATGCACGTACCATCGCTCACACGCTGGCAACTATGTATGCACGTACAGTGTCAGTAATTCGGTGTAATCAAATCGTTACGTCGTTCAGACTTATACATTATACGCACAGCATTGTCTGTAATCATCACTCACGATTCTTTCGACAGTAACATTTAGCTTTCACGCAGCGAACTTTTTACGGCGCCACAAACCGCGGCCATTAAAGTATTAAAAGTCACCGTTGACAGTGACTGAGAAGGCAAACCTTATCATTTCATCGATTCAACCGCCTCGTCATTCAGAACTGGCGAAAAAAATGCGATCGTCGCCAAATAAACGCCGCTTAGTTCAATAGACATAATTTAAATGTTTACGGTGGCCGCCATCGAACTGATAAATCATTTCGTAATTTACGATATAACAAATGGAACTGCCTAGCCATATCTTTGTATTTTTACCGGCTCCGCAGGTCATTAAACCTATGCCAAGTGTGTAACATATACTGGAGTTGGGTGTATGGGAAAAGTGTGATGTCGTAATGTGATATATATATATATACGAAATGATTTATCAGTATATATATATATATGTATGTATGTATGTATGAAATGTTACTTTATTACTTAAAGGTATACATTTTGTTTAAATATCATTACACAAATATAAGTAATAATTATACTGGTCATGTGGTTCAGATCAAATATCTATAAACACCGTGCACACAATTACAGAGCAACTTTCTCAATTTGATATGTTTGCTCGTCTCCTTTCAAACTAATTTCACGAACACTTGAATTATGCATGTACTACACAGGTGCACGCATGTGTTTATACACTTCTTTATTAGAATCCACATATAAATATATAATATATATATGAAATATATATACATATATATATATATACACATATCTACACAGACATATATATATATATAGATACTAATAAAATATTAAACATATAAGGCGATGTTGGTTTGGTTAGTCGGCATCGTTCAGCTAGCTATTCCACGACGACGATATCGATATCTCGCAACTTGGCACGAACATTCCACTATTTCTCGCCTTTTCCAGGTGTTCTGACTCTGGAATAGGTACGTTTGATTTCGCCAGACGGCGAGCAATTTAAGTAGCAGGTCCTGGTATCGAGTGGCCACAAACTATGTTTGCATGTATACAGTAATGGCTTATTTCTTGGACTGTTCATTGCTATTCCTACGCACGGCAGTTTAACCTAGACACGACGCCGAAATACTACAGTCTACTAGCGAATACCTTGATGTTACGCGCATACTGCGTGGGTGTATTGATAACAGGGCAGTCCGTTCAGTAGAACACACACCGCTGACATTCGTAGAGAACCGACAACATATCTAATTATAACTTTGATGCCGCTTAAAGGGAAACAAACGGCAACGTCTCGATGACCGTAATATATAAAGGAGTTAATACAAACTAACCAATCACAATTTTAACCTCAGGATGTGGTCTCAAAGTGGAAGATTACAATGAAACCTCATATACCCTGGAGGCTGACATCTTGTTCACGACGCAGAGGCTTCACCAATAACCGAGCAGCAAGTGAAGTTTCCGGCGCGTCATCAATTGACCTATCCATCACGTGACCTGTTGCCCAGCAAACACTCCGTCAAACTCTAAAATGGATGCCGAACACGTAGTGGATTCGGACATTCTGTCGTATATTTTGTTGAAATTCTGGCCACAAATGTGTTTCTTTATGGCAATAACATAAGGCAATGTTTTTAAAGTTACAACTATATGCGGGGATGTTTGATTTATGACGTCATGCAGCAATAGTAAAGTCATTCACTTATATAACCGTTATCAAAGCATTTAAATAAGCAAACATAGTCACTCAGCGCCCTCTGTTATTCTGGTGTGACGTAATTGTATTGTATACGCTACCAGTTCAAAATCAAAATGGCGTATCGTTGAGTGACTATGCTTGCTTATTTAAATGCTTTGCCGTTATCAACATTGGTGGCAAAGGTAAAGCTTGCCGGAGGTAACACGCAACATTTAACTGTGACGTAGGCAAACCGCGACGAACTGGGTACATACATTCCTTCAAAGACACAGCGGCAGCTTGGGTTAGTTGTCAACACCTCACGGAGTACGGTCCGGTTGAATCTTACAAGGTCGGTTTTCAATAAAACGTTATTTTACAATATGCCACACACACAGTACTGTTGAAGTCGTTATCTGGTCAACAATAAATCAATGACGATTGCAGTTTCAAATGATTAGTTTGTATTTACTCTTTAATTTTCAGCTACATAACACCAACACAGTTTTCCTTGAAGAAATCAAGTATATACGCACGATTACTCAAAATAACAACGCGCACATATACACAAACAACTGCTTAATTGTTTTCCCCAGCGTAGACAACTCGGAACAATTAATAATCCTTAACATCCCCTGCAGCGGAAACCTTCGTATGGTCAACCTACTCCACACATAGCACGCGACTACAGTAGAAACACCTTCGTGATATTCATATCCCATCCCTGGTATCTGCCTCAGTGGCGGGAACGGAACACCACAAGCAAATACGATGCTAACTAAATTTCACATAAACGACGGTGGCTCATACACAGCCAAATTATGACGGCGCTGACATACGGCAATAGCGAACACGTCAACGTCTGGTGGCTTAACGACATCGGATGGAAGAGAATGTCAGAGGGCAATTGTACGTGCAAGTATAGTTAGTGCTAGTAATCGCTACTGGCTGGTCCCGTCTTGACTGACATGTATTGGGTGTCGATCATGTGTCATGCGATGTGACAACGCCATTATGAGAGGTCGGATACATCTCTGTCAATCGCCGTCAGAAATGCATCCGCCCATGTAAAGTATAGGTAAGATATAAATTAACAGGTACCCTAAAGTAGTGTGTGTATCTCGCATCGTTCTCTGTGTTCTTTTCTAAGTATAGTTAATTTCAAAATACCACGTACAAACAGATACGCGTGCTTAACATCTCGTTCCGTATCTTTCTCTAAGAGCTGTGAATTTATGAAACGTCACATACAATAGATTCGCATATTAAAGTATCCTACGCGCATATATAATATATACATATATAATAGATATATAGTATAATATATATATCATATATGCGCGTACGATACGTTGTAATATATATATATATATATACAGCTGTATTATATATGCGCGTATGGTACATTATATACGCGAATCTATTGTATGTGACGTTTCATAAATGCACAGCTCTTAGAGAAAGATACGGAACATCTCGTTCCGTATATATATATAATATCGTTCCGTATCTTTCTCTAAGTATATTTTCCTTAATATATAAAATATCAGGTACACTATAGACGTTCCACATCTTTATATAAGTATAGTGAATATACAAAACGTCACATACAATGCATGTATATATATATATCGTACCATTGTTTTGTATTTATGTGTTTATAAAATATCAGGTTCATTAAACGTGCATATAACACTCCAGTCCGTACATTTCTCCACCGACGGCTCTTAAAATTTCCCGAGCTACTATATATATATATATGTCGTGTGTATAAACGCACGACACCAAGCATACACTTATAATAATTGCTACATAAACGTTATTAGAGGAACCTGGAACAAAACACGCATCAGCGGCAAAATGTCAGTGAGAAACTCGCGAGGACGCCAGTTCGCGTTAACGGAGCAGCGTCGGTGAAGCGCGCGGCCACCCGTACACCGCACTGGGCTACGGCGGTGGCACTGTCAGAGACGCCAGCGACGACGTACACGGGTTAACAGCGACGGCCACTTCAGCGGAGGCCTGTGTCATTCTGTGTCAACCCTCGTAGCGATGGAGCGTAACGAGATCGCGGAAACCAATCGGGGCAGATTAACTGCTCGGATTCTAGCCGGCTTATCGCGCTGTCTCCGTACGCGTGAGATGTCTTACTCAGATATGTGTGTCCCGTTCGATTAATGTACGCCCTTTTAATGACGGGTGTACATTTACTGGAATTAGAGTGTCGGCATTAAGATATGAAACTGTTACTAAATAAATTCACAAGGCAGTTATTGTTTAAGTTAAGCTATGTTTTTGTTAAATGCTACTTTCATAGCGTGAAAACGTAAAGATTTATTCATCTGTTTCCACCAACCAGCAAAATGCAACTAAATGTGTTCATGTCTTTATATATCACTGTAAAAAGTGTATCATTTTCTATAAATTGTTACCATTATTTGCAATGTTAACGTCCCTTCATCAAACATCCTAACCAACACATACTATGTAGTAATTAAACACACGCTTCACGCTTTCGTTAATGCTTTGCCTTTGCGCTGCATCAGAAATAGTAATTTATGACTTGCGTGTATCTGAGCGTGGAATGGGAGCCGACTCGTCTGCACCACTCAACCTTCCTGCCAATACACACGCGTTGGAAATGACCCATATATACGTTAAACATTTATAAATGGTGTACAATCTGAAGACGACGTAGCAGAAAGTGTGCAGTTGTCCAGACTTCAGTCAACATCCATAAATATATAATACACGAGTACATTGCGATTTACAGACATCCGCTGGAATTGGCCGGTATCCCATGAAAAGTATCGAAATTGGATACTAAACGCCAATCCAAGTAAACTGACGTCCTTCTAAGAAGAAAACACGAAGCCAAAACTATCCGCAGTAGGCCTACTCCTGTGATTGTACTGCATACGTGATGCAATCAAAACGAAAACCCCGACTTAATTCACAGCCTCTATTATCGACCAGCACTTGGTCGACGGACCGCGCGTGTACAGAGCTGCCATCTAGCGAATCAAACGCAACTAATTCTACGTCGCTCAAGCGATGTCAACGTAAGATCCATACAAGATCGCCATGTCATATTCTAATCGCAAGTTAAATTCAGCTGCAGTGGACATGAGCTACATACACACAATTCAACTATACACTGCACACAAATATAATCCTGTGAAAGTCCGACATGCAATAGCCACACACAACATATGTTGACGTGCTGATGAATGTATTAGAATTCTGAAAAGAATCAAGAAAATATATCCACTTACCTTAGTCTTTGCCTTTGCAGACCAATCTCTTCATAATATCAAAGGAAAATATATCGTCTGGGATTAAACACTGGTGTAGCATTTCCACTTAAATGCGTTGCATTTTTGTAATTTATTCATGTCTGTCACAAATGAATCCAAATGGTTCTTACTAAGAAATATATTCCAGGATAAGTACTTCAAGCGGCATGCTCATTATATCTAATAAATAAATACATAATATATGTACTAAATCCCATACAAATATTTTCCCTACCTACAGTTACAATTTGTGCAGCATTTGTTTTGCCAATATATTAAGATGTGATACGGTCTCGACTGTCACATGTACATTAAATAAACAAACACGGTTAGTGGAACAATCTCAAAATATTGATGTACAACACCATACAAAAGCAATACTGGTTATTCTTAAACACATTGAATCACATCGTGTTGTGTGCAACTCACTAGGTGGTGCTTCGGTCGTCGTAATGCACAACTTCTCGTGTGCTCAAGTTGGCACTCTTATGCACTTTGACAAGGAAATAAGCAATGCTTAAAATTATGTGGCACATTTCTTTTTGTAGCTACATAAAAAAGCACTTTGTATAAAAAGTATGGAATACACATGAATCTATACACATTTATTTACAGTGACGCAAAGAGAAAACAGCTGCTAGTCCCGTGAAACCAACTTTGTATAGTGTTATAAAACAATGTTTTGAGATAATCCCCAAGTAATCAAACCTTGCTACACCAACAGAACAACAACAATTAGCAGACGTCACAACAGGGTAATTCTAATGTTGCTGTAAAGGAACCATGACAATGGTTGTAGCAAGGTCTGACTAACAGGAACTCTGTGATGAGACCAGACAACCAATACTATGATCACGCAGATTTCTTCTGGACTTGGTACTTTTCATTACCACCTCTCTTTGCCAAATGTTCACCTATTTGCATATTTTGAAATAATCAAGTAATATTATAAAAACGTAACAAACAGAATACAAATAATTATGCAATATCCTCTGATTTTGTAAATGTAACTACAGAGTTAGATGAAACCACCTTCACTGCATGGACATCAATTTAAACAATCTCACAGGTTTAATTTACAGTTGTAATGTTATTCCTGCCAAAGAAGTACCAAATTCCAGTAAGTTTTCATTAACCTGTGTTCAGTCTGGCTCAGAGTTTCTGTTTCACTATCTACTTAAAAATGAAAGTGAAAGCTGCTACGGCATGTTATTAATTATACACATGCATTAATGTTATACTTGCAGTAGAAACTTTGGTGACGCTTTGAATGACACAAACTGTCTGTTGGATTCAACCAGAACTTGTTAAAACTTATAAAACAGGTTGAAATTTAAAATAAGATGCCAGCAGCCTCCACTGAGATAGAGAAAGGCACTGACCTGTGGTTCCACAGACTTGTTGTTTTTATTGTCATCGTCCATCTCGAAGTAGACTTCGCTGCGCGTGATTGACATCGTTCCGGCAACAACAGCTCCCGCTGCTACTAGTTTACACTGGACGGACAGCGCTATAGGACCTGGCCAAGAGAGAGCGTAGCCCAAGGCATTCGTCAACTTCACATTCAAGGGAATCGAAACAATTTCATTGGTTAGATGAATGACTGTTTCATGGGACGTTGCGACACACTTAATTTTTTCACATTTATAACATCTCACTTGGTTAAAAATAATAATTTTTTAATAACAAAATGTGTTACTATCTCAGGATGTATTGTATCTTCATATTTGAGAAAAATACGTCATTTGACAATTAATTAAAATGTGCAAATTTTATGACATTACATATATATATATATTATATATATATATATTATATATATATATATACATATACATACACACACGTATAATTGTATATGTATGTACATATAATATATATACATATATGTGTGTGTATGTGTATGTATGTATTTACACATGTATATATATATATATATATACATGTGTGTGTATATACAGTATATATATATATATATATATACATATACACATACACATTAACTTTGTCTACGTACATTTTTTTAACGTGCGTTTTAACATACGGACTCATCCCATCTCCCCATAATATCCCTTAACTAAACCCATAATCTTGCAATATTTCTGTGCATTGCGCCTGACAGATCTATCTGTTTCCACACACAGACCGACGTATTCACACAACAATCTATACACACTCACTGACTAATGCCGCAGTTGGGCTTTGATGTAAAGGTTTAATGATGTGTGCAAACGGCTCAGAAATAAAAAGCATCGACTAACGTACGCATCCACACACATGTCAAAACTTGTTTCAAGCATCGTTACACAACTGACATAAGCTGCAATGTTAATAACAATATTACTACATCTGTGCATGTCTGACACTCCAAAAGGTATCATTCTAATTCCTACTTATTTCACAAATGCATAAATATCCAAACTTTAAACGCTGGGTAAATTTTAACAAGGGCATATACTTAAAGTTGCCTACAACAATATACATAGATAGATCTTGGGATACCGCCAATGAGACAGTGTGAGTAGTATCTTCGTAACAAATTTGACAACCTATCGCGTAAGAATATTTACCGTTTTAAAAAACACATATATGCCACTGAAAATTAACTGATAGAATGCTCTTCTTGGGTTTGCTTATCCATTTCCGGACGTTGAAGCCTTGATGGATTGTCTATAGACAGCTCTTTCGTTTGCCAGTCTCCCCACTCGTCAGACGTCTGCTCCCATCCATTCCTCTATGTCCTTCCTCCATTGTCTCCTAGGTCTTCCTCTGCTTCTGCTGCCTTCCACTTTTCCTTCCATTATTAGTCTCTCTAGAGACTGATGCCGTTTCACATGGCCAAAATAACTTGGTTCTCGACATCCCTTCACATCCATAATCTTAGTCTTCTTTATGTTTAGTTTCAATCCTTTCATCTCACTGTGCTTTTTAACAGTAGTTATCAGTTTATCCAATCCTTCTTTTGTATCGGATATTAACGCTATGTCATCGGCATATCTCAATTCATATATCTCCTGTCCATTCACTTTCAGTCCATTAAAAACTTGCTTCTCGTGTCAATCTCGACCTCTCTCATGATATTCTCTGTGTATAGACTGAATATGTGGGGGGACAAAATGCACCCTGTCTCACTCCCTTGCCAACTGGGAACCAATCTGTGGTACCACACTCTAATCTCACTGCAGACTGCTGTCCAACATATACATTTTGGATAAGTGATGTAATTTTCTGGTCAAATCCCATGTGTATCAAGGTTTTCCAGAGTTGTTGATGACTAACATTATCAAAAGCTTTTGAATAATCTATGAAACAGATCCTAAGGTCATGGTTGAATTCTCTGCATTTCTGAATTAACATTTTCAGGTTGAAAATGTGATCTCTTGTTCCTCTTCCAGTCCGGAAACCAGCTTGTGTTCTGTTGACTTCACATTCTAATTTTGTTGTGATTCTCTTCATTATGATTTTTAGCATGATTTTGCTCGCATGTACATGTACTTTTGATAGAATGTACATGTGCAATTAAACAAGATATAATTAAAGGACCATGTATTTTTTCCAAAAGCAAATGCACTTTATATTGAATAATGGTGGCTTAATATCCTATGTATATATACATTTATGTATTTTTTTTTAAATAATTTCTTTATATTTTAAACTTGCTTTTATTTTAACTTATTTTGTTACACATCTACACTCAATTTAATTAAGGTTTGTATGTACATGTGTTTTCCTGAAATATAAGTATTCACAACTGCATTCGTTAACACATGAAAGTGATAATTACATTTTTTAACAGTGCAGAAAAAGACACCTACAAAAACTCACAAGTGGCAAACTCAATAGATGTTGATATATTTAGTTGTTGGTTTAAAAAAGATATCATACATTAACAAACAGAGTAGAGACAACTTTATATTCCTACCTGTAAATAATAATGCAAAAATATATAAAAACTAAACTAATTATTACACACACACAATTCTATCACGCACGCATTTACAAAAACTAATAATTTTTGAGATAATATAAGTCACTCAAAAACAGAAAGATATCAGTTATAATAACGACAAATAAATGTCAAAAAATGAACAATGCTTAAAGGTAGGTTGTCCATTCATTTTTCTTCATAAAATCATGTCTATTGTAACATACCAACTGCCCAAGTATGCTTTTATCCGACTCTGAGGTGGATATGTGTATCACGTGATATGAGTATCACGTGATAAGAGTATCACGTGATATGTGTATCACGTGATACGAATATCACGTGATATGTCACCAAGCCCCATCGAGTCACAACCTTTCTCGCAATTGTCTGAGCTTGCTATTTGGTAATTTGAGTGACAGTTCTGCAATTCTGGTAAACACTGAACTGTAGAATTCAAATGTTTCTGCTTCATTGAAACATATTTAGGCAGTACGTACATTAGAATATATCTTGTTTAGATGCCATAACATGATTTTACGGGAAAAAAACAAACATATAACTTCCCTTTAAAGTGCACATTTCTCAGCTAATATTGAACACTGTACATACAGACAATGCAACAAGTGTATAAAATGAACAAAAACAAGAGGAATGTGACGTGAGCAGAGAGAACTTTCACTGTGAATACTGTGTCTGCGAGAATAAAACGTGCAAGGCAGAACGGCAAAGAAGATCATACTTGACTTTCCCACGTCCTTTTCCTGTTGGGTCAAGGCGACCTTATCTGCTGCGTAAATGAATTCAACCCAATAAAATTAATATTCAACCCGTAAAACCCAATAAATTAATTCAACCCGATAAAACCCAATAAATTAATTCAATCGGATGAAACGTACCCTTTCTGCAGGACACAATTAACAAAGATAAGCTACTTTTTTTAAAGAAAACTATCCGTGGTCACTGGAAAAGCCACTGAACAAACTCTGCTGAGATTTCTCAGACATATATTACAAGGAATAAACAGAGAAACTAATATATTTCAATCTTGTGTGATTATATAAAAAAGTTGTTTCGAGTGAAGTAATTGCAATTGTCGAACAACTAAATCAATTTTTTTTTGTATTGAAAGATGCAATATTTACACATTGTGGGGCAGTTTGATAATTATCCTATGGTGATTAAATATTACGAACAGATGCATATATTTTCGTTTGGTAAATGAAATAGGGTGGTTTTTACAAAAACTGTTTCACACTAGTACTGCCACCTAGTGTGTAAACCTTTCCACAATGGCTGCCCACTAACTGATTATATAACTGTTTGTCAATCAGCTTGGACAAACCAATGATCGATCATAAAAATAAAAAGATTTCCCAGCATTAATAAAAGACCAACATGAATAATAAAATAACATCTAACTATAATCAATCTAGCATGTGTGCGTGCGTGTGTACGTGTGTGCATGTGTGTCAGGTGTGCATGTGTGCGTGGCAGGTGTGTGCGTGCGTGTGTGTGTGTGTGTGTGTTTTGTGTGTATGTGTGTGTGTGTGTGTGTGTGTGTGTGTGTGTTAACATTCCCCCCCTACACAGATGCTAAACTCAGTGATTACTCTACAACCTCTGGAAAGAAAAACAATCCATTATTTTTTTCAAAATGGATTCATACAGGATGTTAGACAGATGTAAATCCATTTTTCACAACAAAACATGTTCTCTGCGATTGCTCCGAGCTACGTAAACTGTTCCCCAATCAGTTGGGCAGGTTTTACGAAACTCGCATTGCGAAAAACTGCTCAAATTTACATCATAACACATATTGTGTATGAACACCTTGGGAAACCGTCTTCTGTTTATATATATACGTGCCACCAATGGAAGTTTTACGTGTATTTCGTTAGTAACATAATTAAAGGGAATAAAAACATCTATGGCTTGAATTCATGTTAAATTACATCCTGCTATCTATTTCCATGTTCACCAAGCCAAAAACAATCAAAAAAATCAATGAATTAGAAATTCCACATTTAATGCTGTACATCCGGACATTTTCGAATATGCATATTTTTGGCGCGCTTTTCGGGATGCCGAGATGTGACGTCACTTATGACCCACACTCGCATCAGGCCGACCCTTTCCATGCATTCAGAGCATGTTTACAAGTATAGCTTTTGGGTCGAAACGAGCGTCAGAATGAGTTATTGTGCAATATTCCGATGAAATACAAACACTAGTCATCATAGCAGTTATCTTACTGTTCCACATGAATCAAATTTTATTCAAAACAATGATTGCGAATGTGCCTACAAGTCGACTAGGTTTCGCCGAGCTTGGGCTCGTTTTCAGAATAATTATATCGAATGCAACCAACGAGAGATAATCTACACCAATAAACATACATAGCAAACATATATCGTATCCAGCTACAGAAAGTAACGTGTATAATCTCATGATATCACTAGAATATCGATGTATGAAGGAGGCGTTGTATCATAACAACTTAAATCAGTGAGTGAATTTCTGTCGGACCTGCTAGCTCAGTTAGTAAAGGCGTTGGTTCCTCAGCATTTATTTTGCAATCGGGTGACGCCGGTTCAAACCCCACACCAAACCGCTGATTTGTTTACACTTTTTTTGGTTTATGTTTTCGCGAAGTAATATAAACCAAATCATTTTTATACTATGATGCACTGTTTGTAAATATTTTGGTAGTAATTATTTATTCGCCACAAAAATGAAAATATGTAATTATATATAACGCGATGTTTCTAAATTTTATTTATCCAGACAGATCACCATTTGTTTTCACATATATAGTTACAATATATTACCGTACAATATATATACAATTAATAAATTATATATCCATTACATTATATTTGTTTGGATGAATAAAATTTAGAAAAATCGTTGTATAATTCCCATATTTTCATTTTTGTAGCGAATAAATAATTACTACCAAAATATTTATAAACAGTGTATCATAAGTATAAAAATTATTTGGTTTATATTACTTAGTGAAAACATAAAACAAAAAAAGTGTAAAAAAAATCAATGGTTTGGTGTGGGGTTTGAACCGGCGTCACCCGATTGCAAAATAAACGCTGAGGAACCAACGCCTTTACCAACCGAGCTACCAAGACCGATAGTAATTCACTGACTGATTTAAGTTATTATGATAAATTGAACAACTCCTCCTTCATACATCGATATTCTAGTGATATTATGAGATTATACACGTTACTTTCTGTAGCTGGATACGATATATGTTTGCTATGTATGTTTATTGGTGTAGATTATCTCTCGTTGGTTGCATTCGATATAATTATTCTGAAAACGAGCCCAAGCTCGGCGAAACCTAGTCGACTTGTAGGCACATTCACATTCATTGTTTTGAATAAAATTCTATTCATGTGGAACGGTAAGATAACTGCTTGTTCCTCTATGATGACTAGTTTTTGTATTTCATCGGAATATTGCACAATAACTCATTCTGACGCTCGTTTCGACCCAAAAGCTATACTTGTAAACATGCTCTGAATGCATGGAAAGGGTCGGCCTGATGCGAGTGTGGGTCATAAGTGACGTCCCGATACCACGTGATCGCCTAGCTCATTAAATTTTATTTTCCGCGGGAATCGCTACACAGACGGGTTTAAAATCGAATTTATGCTACAAATGTATTTTTCTGTATTTTTTTAGTGTTGTCAAATGTTACATACAAGGTTAAACTGTGTGTACACATGGAAAAAGGATTTTAGCTAATGCCTTATTTTTATTTCCTTTAATATGAAACAGAAATTGAGGATGAGAATCGAGGCCACCATCACCTCTGACAGACAGGGAAACAAGAGGAGAAGACAATACGTAATATACGGACACACACCTGCAAACTCTACTTCTATCTCTCTCTCGTCAAGGAGGGACAAATCTTCCTCGCTCGTATCCTGTGTGTGTTGATGAGCCTTCTGGGTACTGGCGACGAACGCGTGGAAAGCCTCTCGAGCTGCATTGATGGCGTCCTCGGTGGCACCTGGTGGAGACAATTAGAACTATTGATGTAGCGATTGAAGTTTGCATGTTGTCAAAAAGTCATGGTAATCTTGCAACTATCAATAACATGTTTTGAATCATTTTGATCTAATACTGTAATGACTTCATGTTTTGGGACACCTAAAAATAAAAAATTGTTCAGCTGTCCCAAAACATATAATAATAATAATGTTTATTTCCGACAAAAGTCCATATGTACATACAATACAAGTAAAAAATAAAAAATAAATAACTAAAATACAAAGATATAGATGCACATGAAATAAAATAGATGGTTAATAAGATATATATAAAATGTGAATTCAACTTGAAGTATACAATTGGGTAGTCCAATATTTAAACATGACTTCTAAAATGTATATCAGTATAAAATAATTCACAAAAAGTGGATTTTCAGACCATTCAAGACGACATAATAAGATTTATATGGATGAACGCACACGTTCATTAAAAGATTTAACACAGTTTGTAGCAAACATAAAACTTGCACTGCAGCGTGATGACAAATTGTGTAAAATTCTAAAACTGTTGTTATAGGCAACAGTAATATGGTACACAAAAATATTTCTCAGATTCACTGTCTTAATATTTAGGGACGTGAACGAATCCTGATGTCTCGTCGTCCCCGTTTTATTACCCTCGTGTTAATGTGGCTTTTAACTTCACAATTACCCAGCTACCTAACTAAGTTTTGAGTGCATAAATGGCCATATATCCCGTGAAACAAATGTTTGATATAGGGACTACATCATTTGCACTGTGAAATGTCTGTCTGGTACCGGTTTCAAACACTTGTTCAAAGACTATTTATTGAGTGACAGCTTGTACCGTATTTAATCGCAGTATCACACATCAGGCATGGGTTAATTTAAATTGTTAATTTATTAATTCAATTAACTTAATTTAATTAATTAACTTTTCTGAAAGAGGTTAATTTAATTTTTAAATACTAGTAGATATAATTAGCTTTGATGATCTTATGACAAAATTTTGCAATACAATATTTAAATTAAATTCTCTAAATGTGTTTTCAAGATTTAGAGATATTTGTACAATGCAATTGCGCTTTATTAGAAGGCTTGTCCTGTTAGACATTTGTTTCTGTGGTGATTCATTCCAGTTAGCTTCCTTAAGCGGTGTTTTTTTGTCATGTATTAACATTAATTGTTAACTCATGTGAAGTTAATTGTTAGGCTGAGTTGAAGTTACCCCCGGTAATTGGTAATTCAATTGAAGTTAATTGAATGAAAGTTAATTTAACTGAACAATTTGGGAAGTTAATTTAATTGACCTGATAAAATGTGTGAGGTTAATTTAATTCGAAAATATCTGAGTTAACTGTAATTTAATTGATTAACTTTCCAAGTTAACTGTCCCTTGCCTGCTGCCCATACCCGCGTTATCGCCCACTCCCATCCTCGCGCGCCAGGGGTCGCTGTTGCTGATTACGTCAGTGCCAGCCAGTACCTCCTGGCTGATCGCTTTGCAAAACTCTGAATTTAAGCTCAGCCTATGAAATCGCTCAGTTCACAGAATAAAGGGTTCTGGACAAACTTCTTTCCTTTATACAGGCATATGCCACTGGAACAACTTGCCAATCGAAACAAGACATCTAAAATTAGTTTTAGAAAAAAGGTGACGACCCTTTTATATAGTAGATTGGTGGCCCATGAACACAATCTTTACGCTGCATCTTAATATTTAATGCAACATATTTATTTAGTTATTGTATTTTAAATTTTGCAATTTTTTACATATATAATATTTTTATAAATCGTACTATTTATCTATTTTTTTTATTTTTATACTATAATTACTTATTCACTATTTTTTGAGGACCACAATGGGAATAAGTGTACAATGTGTGCTTTTATGTGCTATCCTCGATATTATTATATATATGTCATATTTCTTTTAATTATGTAATGCATGTATATAGTTTTACTGAATAAACTCAGTCACACTCACAACAGGGTGTCGTTAATTACACTGTTAGTAACTAATACCTTGGTGAATGAATGTCCACATATCCAGTGAGACAAACGTAGTGATACATATAAGCTACTACAGAAAATGATTTTATAATGATATGCGCTGCCTCAATGGTTAGTTCCGTCTGGCTGCCATGGATTTACTATACAAGATCTGCTGGTTAAATGTTTCCTGCTCAAACTGTCTTGTAAATATAGACCCTCAATGAAATATTATTGGCGAGTCACCTGTGGACTCCCTTTCCCACGCTAGGCGCTCTCGCCAGCAGACGTAAACACTTGGTGCCTGGCCAGATTTTGACAACAGTAATTAACACAATGTAACTTTTTGGGTGTTGCACAACACCCATCCTTTTGATGTGCTTACTACCAAGCACTTTGACAGTCGGCAGAAATCACAATGTAGCAACCACTTCCTGATGGTACATAATTCCGGGGCACTGGACTGTACGTGTCGTACGCAGCCGCTCGCTCCGACACGGGAAACTGCGTTAAAGTGGGTGGTCTAAACACGTCATTGACTGTTTGAGCTGGGTCCAGGCCGCAGAGTCCAGGGCTTCTGCTGACGTCAGTAAACGGGATTTAACAGGTGTAATTAGTGTAGCGTTGGAAACCAGGTATGGCAGATTTTGTAGAGGTAAAATTTACTTCAGTATGACAATGAGTGACTGAATGAGTGTTGTATATACAGCCAGCTGAATCAAGTATGACAATCAGTGACTGAATGAGTGTTGTTTATACAGCCAGCTGAATCAAGTATGACAATCAGTGACTGAATGAGTGTTGTATATACAGCCAGCTGAATCAAGTATGGTGACATCTGTTAAAATGGTGATCTTTTACTTTCTGACCTAACCATGAAAAAGACCGCATACAGCCGCCAAACTTCTCAGATATCTTACATACATATGCACACATTACGTTACAGAAACAATTCTCTTACAGTCCTATAACGCTCAAAATTCATAAAACCAAGTAAAACTCGACGTCGCCGGCAGCGACTACCCGTAGCTGCACGGTTACCGTAAAATCGATATTGTGTCGAGGCGTCGCTACATAAATGAGCTTCACAGAAATTCCGTACAGTGGCGGTATCATTACTGTACGCATGTTCGCGCACGATATAAATATATAATATATCGTTAATATACACGGGCGAGTGAGTGTCTGTGCGTGTGTGTTAGTTATAATATTGGCATTGCTTCTGTTAAAAAGTAGCTCGATTAATTAAGGCATAATTATTATTATCAGTATGGTATGCAGATAATGAAAGGTTAGAATTTCTACTTAATGTAAAAAACAAAATTAGTCTTACGAATAGCCAATAATTGTGTTCCCGTGCGTGCGTGTGTGTGTCTGTGCACGTACACTAATACGTTCTTTTGATGACAATTAATACAAATTATGATTATATTAATGCATTATACTGCTAACATCATAAATGTACTAATAATAAGCATACTGAATAAATGACATTTAGATGTATATTAATGATATATATTTATATCGTGCGCGAACACGCGTACAGTAATCATGGCGCCACCATACGGAATTTCTGTGAAGCTCATTTATGTAGCGACGCTTCGACACAATATGGGGTAAGACCACATTTAAATTTTACATAGGCGGCCATTATAACGTTTCCTTCATTTCCTGCTAAATTTGCCGAAAAATTTTCTTTAAAATTTCACAGCATATTTAACCTCCATTGACACAAGTACTATGGAAAACTCGTAAAATTCTCATACCTCAGTTTTCAGAAAAATCCACCCAAACCTGACACCCCTCAATTTCGCCCCAATCTGGTGACGGATTTTGAAATATTGGTGCGTTCTGCAAAATAGCCACTGTGCGAATACGCGAGCGACTAGCGTATGTTTATTGCTACCTCGTGAAAGATCTAATGTAGTAGTACATTTAGTATTCACTGGACTGACATGTGCCATGCCAAAGTGCTCGAACAAAATTCACACATGCCACCAAAACGGTATTTTCAAGGGCACTCTTTCGGTGGGTAATGGCGGACGAATCCTTAATGTGGTCTTACCCCAAATAGATCTCCTGAATCTTGCAAATCTTCACGAAAGTTAGATTTATATCAAGCTATACATATAACTAGATTAACCACAAAGGGAAATTTACACTGTCTCAGTAACAATTAAAATATGCGTCATCAAACTGTGCACACCTCCAAGCTAAACAGCGCCTTGAGTTGGTTTAAACATGCTTATTCGGTACTTTATATTACATACGACGTTTGCCTGGTATGAATGGTACTGAGCACAGCATACAGGCCAACACAGTATCTTACCGATATGGGAATAAAATATATAGAATATTAACGAAATATATTTTTTTGTAATTTTTCATAAAATGTATTCTTTTGCAAAAAATACACAAAATCATTATTTTAAGCAGCATTTTATTGGACATGCACGTTGCAAATCTTCACGAATTTTTTTATTACGTAATGCCCACAAACTATGCTAAATAATCTGATGCAAACATGAACTATATGTCACTCGTGTACGACACCAGTAGGTGTCAAAAGCACAAGCCAGGCATTTCAACAATATTCACAATATTGAACGGCACAGAGGCGTCTTTTGATGGTAACTACAATTATATTGTAGATAACGGGCTAAAATGCTGGGTGTAAATTGAGGTATATACATAGTACATTATGAAACCAAAACTGGGATGCCCAGTGGAACGTGTATCTTGCGTCGCACAAATTGTTGTCCTAACCCCCTTAAAATAGCCATACTTTTACACAGGCGCAGATCTCTGCTTGATACAGAGTGTCCAAACATCGCCACACGTCAATTACTTGGCCACTATATATTTCGCTGATGTGCATACATTATTGGAAACAAGAGATACTACTGGCAAAATAGTTAATTTCAGAAAGAAACAAACGTTTGACAAGGACATCCAAGACACGTGATAAAGGTTGTTGACAGTTGTGGCACCCAGTATCTCTCCAAGTACATCAACGAGTCCATTGTCCTAATCATATTTTATTCAAACATCGCCAAATTCTTACAAGGGTACTAACAAACATTTCTTATGTTAAATATACGGATATAACGTACAAAACACCAGTAGAAAAAAACAGCTTCTTGTCAGAGTAGTTGACGTCAGCCTACAGTTAGTTTAAGCTGCCTTGCCTTGTGCAAACTTCGGTATGATTCGGTTATATTACAGCTGAAAAGCACATGATCGTTGAAAATGATAGCATGCCGGTCCATGTACACAATTTCAACATATGACCCTTCTCTTAGGTGACCAGTTTTAATTTTTATGGCTAAAAATGAACTAATTCGGATCATTGCGGTCGCTGCACATGTGGAGAGTCACACACTGTTATGATATTCTCTGTTACATTCGTGGTATATATATGTAGATTCTCAATTGTTCTTCTTGTCTCAGTTAGTGTATGGATGTTGCTATAAAAAATAGGTGCTAGATGCCTGATTAGTATAAGTGTGTGGACAACTTGCTTCCTATGGTGGCCAACATTTCACTAAAATTAGGGCCGCGTTAGGGGGGGGGTGGAATCAAAATGTTGCCTGCTTGCCCATTATTGCTTATTGTGCGATCCAAGTATGATATATATCAGTGCCATATAATTAGGAAGGACAAGTTGGAACAGCAGAAACACCCACGTTAGTATTGGGGTTATGAAACATGCATTTATAGATGTCGCTTACAAAAATATAAATGATATAACTAAGGCGAATTCATCCTACTGGAAATATGTCAATATCGTTGCACATGATGTAGATTTAAAAGAAACTCCACACCCTGACACATATACACTTTTTACACAAGCTTTCGTGGTACTCAGTATCATAGAACATGCTTGGAATGTACTTTTTAACTTTCACGCCACCAAAATTATCACTTTATTTTCCATGCATATCACATAATAACTGGCTTATTAATTACTTTTAAAACTTCTTTTAGGTGTAACACTAACAGTATGCAATAGCTGCACGATATTCTGGTCTACACCAGCTTCCAAATACAGCCGAAAAACCATCACCCGTCGCTCAAATCATATTTTGGCAGTTTTTGTGATAAAACGGGCGTATTTCTAATTTGGGGTAAGACCACATTTACATTTTACATAGGCGGCCATTATAACGTTTCCTTCATTTCCTGCTAAATTTGACGAAAAATTTTCTTTAAAATTTCACAGCATATTTAACCTCCATTGACACAATTGCTATGGAAAACTCGTAAAATTCTCATACCTCAGTTTTCAGAAAAATCCACCCAAACCTGACACCCCTCAATTTCGCCCCAATCTGGTGACGGATTTTGAAATATTGGTGCGTTCTGCAAAATAGCCACTGTGCGAATACGCGAGCGACTAGCGTATGTTTATTGCTACCTCGTGAAAGATCTAATGTAGTAGTACATTTAGTATTCACTGGACTGACATGTGCCATGCCAAAGTGCTCGAACAAAATTCACAAATGCCACCAAAACGGTATTTTCAAGGGCACTCTTTCGGTGGGTAATGGCGGACGAATCCTTAATGTGGTCTTACCCCATATCAATTTTACGGTAACCGTGGCGTGGAGCTACGGGCAATCGCCAGCAGCAATGTCGATGTTTATCTGAGTTTGTTTTGTGAATTTAGGGCGTTATAGGAATGTAAGAGAACTTAATTTTCCAACGAGAAGTAGTTTTAAATATGTGGTAACCATAAATAATTAACAAAAATATGTTTTCTAATTCAGAGTGACACGCGTGTCAATGGCGCCATGTTTATTTTAAAAACGGAAATGAACGATCTAGTGGCGTCACATAGCGAAGACAGTGCAAAATACACATTATTTCCACCATGTGGCGCCACCATTTTGTAATTTTCACATTGGTTTGAGGCATAAAATGTTTGTAACCTTAAGGTAGCTGCACCGGGTATCATGTCAGTTGATTTCTTTATTTTTTTCTTCATAGAACATTAGTAGGTGTCAGTATGAAAATGTGTACTATTAAAAAAACCAAGGCACTATCACCATACGTCACCAATCAATCCTTTAAAAACTACTATTTTTAGTGTGACTGTGGAAAGTCCCTTTTCAGATTCTTGGAAACTGACATCGTTTCCATAGTGACGATCACATGCGCGTCAGCCCAGTTCAAACATAAATTCATTCACCATGAATGCAGATCATATAGTCTGGTATTCTCATGCCACTATGCTGTTGTATTATAATTACCTAAATGCGTCATGCTGTCAAATCACAAAATACTGGCGGTAGTTTTGTTTATTCTCCGATAATGCCCGACCTCAGCCGCCATTTGCAATGACACGTGACTGACCCCAGCAGGTGTCAATCAATCTTGTCTACCACAACAAGTTCAACACATGGCCCTTCGTAACACAATATCATGAGACAAGTTGGCGGGACAACCTTGGAGGGAAATCTCAGTAATAGAAGTGTCTGTCAAATTGTGTTGAAATAAGCCACATGCCAGTAAAAAAAGTCCTATTTCTAAGCAAAAAACAAGCATCTGGTGACGCCCTTATAATTGTAACAACCAGGAAGTATTACTTAATGTAACTTTTTTAGAATAAAAAATGGGCCAAGTGGCCCTGAAGTCCTTTGGACTAATACGTCTATATGTGACCCTGGCTGACCAAATGAGTGATAAGTCGAAAAAATTGTAACATTGTTTTCTTACATCCTTGTAAAGGTTTGGTAGGGTGCTTTATACGGTTTCAAAAATGATATGACTGCTACAAAAATTGGCGAAGTTATGGAGCATTGAACATGATAGGGGTCAAAAAGTGAAAATGAAGAAAACGGCTGTTGAAATTATATATATGCAAATGGATTGCATGGAAATATTACATGCACAACATTCAAATGTGGCACACAGTATGTAATATGTATGTTATGTTGCAATGATACACTGGAAGTACAAATGTGCTGCTACAAAGACTTATCAAGTTATGCCAGATTATGTCTTTATGTGTAAAACTAAGAGGACAGATTATTTGAGAGCAAAAGGTAGACTCACTGTTTGACACAGTTTAAAACCTGTCCAGTTTAACAGGGGTCAAGTGGCTTAATGCTGTCTATTGAAACAAGCTACTGCCAGTGACCAATTACAGATTAGTCACCGTTTCCATCAAACAATAGCAGGCAGAGAATCTTAGCTCCACAGCTGGGTGTAATACACAACAAGTGATAAATATATGATACACTGGAAGTACAAATGTGCCGCTACAAAAATTTATAAAGATATGCCAGATTATGTCTTTATGTATAAAATTAAGAGGACAGATTATTTGAGAGCAAAAGGTAGTCTAAAGAAAAGAAAAAATGGGCCAAGTGGCCCTGAAGTCCTTTGGACTAATACGTCTATATGTGTCCCTGGCTGACCAAATGAGTGATAAGTCGGAAAAATTGTAACATTGTTTTCTTACATCCTTGTAAAGGTTTGGTAGGGTGCTTTACACGGTTTCAAAAAATATGACTACTACAAAAATTGGCAAAGTTATGGAGCATTGAACATGGTAGGGATCAAAAAGTGAAAATGAAGAAAACGGCTGTTGAAGTTTTACATTATATATGCAAATGGATTGCATGGAAATATTACATGCACAACATTCAAATGTGGCACACAGTATGTAATATGTATGTTATGTTGCAATGATACACTGGAAGTACAAATGTGCTGCTACAATGACTTATCAAGTTATGCCAGATTATGTCTTTGTGTAAAACTAAGAGGACAGATTATCTGAGAGCAAAAGGTAGACTCACTGTTTGACACAGTTTAAAACCTACAGGCAACTGTCCAGTTTAACAGGGGTCTAGTGGTTTAATGCTGTCTGTTGACACAAGCTACTGCCAGTGACCAATTACAGATTAGTCACAGCTTCCATCAAACAATAGCAGGCAGAGAATCTTAACTCCACAGCTGGGTGTAATACACAACCAGAGCCACCACTGATTCATGGTTAAAGGAAATAAAAACAAGGCATTAGCTAAAATCCGTTTTCCATGTGTACAGAAAGTTTAATATTGCATGTAACATTCGAGAACATTAAAAAAATACAGAAAAATACATTTGTAGCATAAATTCGATTTTAAACCCGTCTGTGTAGCGATTCCCGCAGAAAATAACAATTTAATGAGCTAGGCGATCACGTGGTATCTTAACGTCACACATGACTCACACTCGCAGCAGGCCGACCCTTTCTATGCATTCAGAGCATGTTTACATGGATAATGTTGGGGTCGAAACGAGCTGTAATGCAATAATCCGATGTAATACAAACACTAGTCATCATAGAGGAACAAGCAGTTATCTTACGGTTCCACATGAATTCAATTTTATTCAAAAAAATGAATGCGAATGAGCCTACAAGTCGACTAGGTTTCGCCGAGGTTGGCCCTGCCCCTGGGCTCGTCTTCAGAATAATTATATCGAATGCAACCAACGGGAGATAATGTACACCAATATACATACATAGCAAACATATATCGTATCCTGCTACAGAAAGTAACGTGTAAAATCTCATAATATCACTAGAATATCGATGTATGAAGGAGGAGTTGTACAATTTATCATAACAACTGAAATCAGTCAGCAAATTTCTGCCGGCCTTGATAGCTCAGTCGGTAAATGCGTTGGTTCCTTGGCATCTGTTTTACAATCGGGCGACGCCGGTTCAATCCTGACAGCATGCAAACTATTGATTTTCTTTACACTTTTTTTTTAATGTTTTCACGAAGTAATATAAACCAAATCATTTAGTATACTATGATGCACTGTCTGTAAATATTTTTATTTTATTTTTGTAGTACTTATTTATTCACCACAAAAATGAAAATATGGTCATTATATACAACGATGTTTCTAAATTGTATTTATCCAGACAAATCACAATCTGTTTTCACATATATAATTACAATATATTACTGTGAATATATTTACAATTAATAAATTAGATATCCATTACATTATATTTGTTTGGATAAATAAAATTTAGAAACATTGTTATATAATGACCATATTATCATTTTTGTGGCGAATAAATAATTACTATAAAAAAATATATATTTACAAACAGTGCATCATAGTATACTAAATGATTTGGTTTATATTACTTTGTGAAAACATAAACAAAAAAAGTGTAAAGAAAATCAATAGTTTGCATGCTGTCAGGATTGAACCGGCGTCGCCCGATGGTAAAATAAACGACAAGCAACCAACGCGCCTACCCACTGAGCTAGTGGGACCAGCAGAAACTCTTTAACTGATTTAAGTTGTTATGGTAAATTGTACAACTCCTTCATATATCGATATTCTAGTGATATTATAATATTATACACGTTACTTTATGTAGCTGGATACAATATATGTTTGCTATGTATGTTTATTGGTGTAGATTATCTCCCGTTGGTTGCATTCGATATGATTATTCTGAAAACGAGCCCAAGCTCGGCGAAACCTAGTCGACTTGTACTGTAAGCGCATTCGCATACGTTGTTTTGAATAAAATTGGATTCATGTGGAACCGTAAGATAACTGCTTGTTCCTCTATGATGACTAGTGTTTGTATTACGTCGGAAAATTGCACAATAACTCATTCTGACGCTCGTTTCGACCCAAAAGCTATACTTGTAAACATGGTCTGAATGCATGGAAAGGGTCGGCCTGATGCGAGTTTGAGTCATAAGTGACGTCACATCTCGGCATCCCGAAAAGCGCGCCAAAAATATGCATATTCGAAAATGTCCGGATGTACAGCATAAGATGTGGAATTTCTAATTCATTGAATTTTTTTGATTTTTTTTGCTTGGTGGACGTGGAAATAGATAGCAGGATGTAATATAACATAAATTCAAGCAATATATGTTTTTATTACCTTTAAGTAGATTAGCTCAATGCACCAACTAAGACAATACACAACACTGTGAGTGACAGTGTCCAGAGTGAGGCCTAAGCAGTGTCCTCATTGCTGAATAGATCAATTAAACCTGCCAAGTGGGTGACATTCTGCACAAGTGTTCATTAATCCTTAGTGATTGTTCAGAACACCAGACATACCTAAACAAAGCGAATGTAATAGGTAAAGAACAGGCAGTGTTCAGATAGGGGTATTGGTTGAATTGTATTTGTCTCGACTCAAAAGGCTTTATTGTGTCTTCATTGATTATAAGAAAGCATTTGATTTAGTAGACCGGTCCTCCCTGTGGTCTAAGATAATTTCATGCGGTATTAATGGTATTGTGTTGAAAGTTGTATACAACATGTACAAAAATGCTAAATCATGTATAAATGAGGGCCAGGCTGTGTCAGCCTTCTTCTCATGTGTAGAGGTATGGCAAGGAGAAAACTTGTGTCCTTTGTTATTTGCTATTTACCTGAATAATTTTGAACACTGTTAGTCACAATTATAACGGACTTGACATGGCAGCTGGTTAAATTTACATACATAGTGTATAGCGGAACTATGTCAACTCTTCTAATGGTTGACATTTGGTTGTTTCAGGTGTCAACTATATTGTGAATCTGTAATTATTAGTCTATATTGATACAACTGATTTACACAGTACCATGTCTACACAAGGCATGGCAAGCATAAACAGAACAGTAGAATGCATTTGATATAAATAAAGTGTAGGATATTTCACTCTATAGTTGTCCAGAATATTAATTTTCTATGTTTGTCACCTACAGGTGACAGAATATTAATTTTCTATGTTTGTCACCTACAAGTTTCTACAGACAATACATCTTTAACCAATAGACACCACAGTCACACCATTTTATAATAATTAAATGAACATCAAAATAAACACAACTTGCAATTATAGAAAATCAATAGTTTTGAAGATACAGTTTAAAAGTGTTAGGCAACTGTTCAGTCTAACAGGGGTCAAGTGTGTCTACTCTGCCTGGTTGCTGTGACCAATTAAAGATTAGTCAAGGTCTCAATGGCCTAAGCTGTAGAAATTAGTCACAGCTTTTGATTTTCTGGCACACTACACAACATCTACTGTTGGGGGTGATCTCAAGGGCCCTTCTCAAAACCACATCACTAGATAATGTAAACCTTTTGCACTTTGGGGGCCCCTTAGGTGCCGTTAGAATGATTCAATCAAATACAGATTTCTTGTATATAGTGGCAGCACCCTAAGATACATGTATGCAAAATTAGAAAAAAAGTTGCTGAACAGTTTTTGAAAAAATAGGCCAAATGTTACATTTTTACCAGTTTGGGGGTCCTTGGAGGCCCTAGGGAGCCCTTAAAATGATTAAATCAAATACAGATTTCTCGTGCATAGTGGCAGTGCCCCAAGATATGTCTATGCAAAATTAGAGAACAAGTTGCTGAACGGTTTCTGAGATACGGCAGCTAACGGCGGACGGCGGACACAGAGTGATGGCAATAGTCCCTTGGACCTTCAGGCAAAGGACTAAAAATGGGTCAGCTGGACGGTGATAGACCGTTTGAAATTGAAGCCTTTGTAAAACTTTTGTCTCGACTTCACCGAAGGTGATGTCCTGCTGTCAGAACTTCGAAGGTGTTACTCACCTAACTTACAAATATATAGGGAGCTAATGGAGAGGCCCATCATAATCCATAGCACTACAAAATGAAGTATCTGAAAGTCACACTTCATATACTGAGTGACACATCTCGTACTGTCTCTCTGCACTGTCGCAATGTCCAATAGTTTCCTATCACAACCCTCGTGTACAATATACCAAAGCTATTTATTTCTAACACCACAACATATGTATTATCATTGGATAGGTAATTGAATAATCTTTCAGATGAATGCAACTTGTAGCAGCAGAAAATGAAGCATACAAAAGTTACACTGCAAACAATGACATGCATTCTCAAAATGTGATTCATTCAAAAATTAGTGCTATATAATAGTAGTTTGTCAAAATGTAAACAAACTCAAAGACAATTGCAGCTTAGTGTCCACCAAGCAGTAGCAGAGCAGTTTTATAATAATAATAATCCACAAGTTAAGTGGCAGTGATCTTCCTTTTATCATTCATGTGATGTTTATTGTGAGCAGGGCAGACAAATGGTTATCATATGTAGACAGGTACAGAAAGAAACTAAAATTTTATATAAAAAGAACCACATACCTAAACAAAGCGAATGTAATAGGTGAAGAACAGGCAGTGTTCTGATAGGGGTATTGGTTGAATTGTATTTGTCTTGACACAAAAGGCTTTATTGTGCCTTAACTATGTCAACTCTTCTAATGGTAGACATTTGGTTGTTTCAGGTGTCAACTATATTGTGAATCTGTAATTATTAGTCTATATTGATACAATTGATTTATACAGTACCATGTCTACACAAGGCATGGCAAGCGTAAACAGAACAGTAGAATGCATTTGATATAAATAAAGTGTCGGATATTTCACTCTATAGTTGTCCAGAATATTAATTTTCTACGTTTGTCACCTACAGGTGACAGAATAATAATTTTCTATGTTAGTCACCTACAGGTTTCTACTGACAATACATCTTTAACCAATAGACACCACAGTCACACCATTTTATAATAATTAAATGAACATCAAAATAAACACAATTTCCAATTATAGAAAATCAGTAGTTTTGAAGATACAGTTTAAAAGTGTTAGGCAACTGTTCAGTCTAACAGGAGACAAGACACCACAGTCACACCATTTTATAATAATTAAATGAACATCAAAATAAACACAACTTGCAATTATAGAAAATCAATAGTTTTGAAGATACAGTTTAAAAGTGTTAGGCAACTGTTCAGTCTAACAGGGATCAAGTGTGTCTACTCTGCCTGGGTGCTGTGACCAATGAAAGATTAGTCAAGGTCTCAATGGACTAGGCTGTAGAGATTAGTCGCAGCTGTTGACTTTGTGGCACAATACACAACATCTACTGTTGGGGGTGGTCTCAAGGGCCCTTCTCAAAACCACATCACTAGATAATGTAAAACTTTTGCACTTTGGGGGCCCCTTAGGTGCCCTTAGAATGATTCAATCAAATACAGATTTCTTGTATATAGTGGCAGCACCCTAAGATACATCTATGCAAAATTAGAAAAAAAGTTGCTGAACAGTTTTTGAAAAAATAGGCAAAATGTTACATTTTCACCAGTTTTGGGGTCCTTGGAGGCCCTAGGGAGCCCTTAAAATGATTCAATCAAATACAGATTTCTCGTGCATAGTGGCAGTGCCCTAAGATATGTCTATGCAAAATTAGAGAAAAAGTTGCTGAACGGTTTCTGAGAAACGGCAGCTAACGGCGGACAGCGGACGGCGGACGCAGAGTGATGGCAATAGTCCCTTGGACCTTCGGCCAAAGGACTAAAAACAACAATACTTACAAAGCCATAACTTGGCATATACGGATTTTTGCTGTCATTGTAGCAAAATGTTTATGAAGCTGTATCAAACTTAATATGCATTTGTTTACAAAAAAAACGTAATAATGTCAATAACATGTTTACAACCATACAACTTTTTATTTTGGGGTATTTCTCAAAATGAAATAAAATGCCATTTTAAGGTGATTTTTGACATATTTTTTAATTGTCTTTAAGCACATTTAAATATCTCTAAACAACATAAAAAGCCATTATTTTTGGTCTAGAGTATTGTTTTGGTATATGAGGCATATGAGAAAAAATTGTTAGCTTCAAAACTTATATTAGAAATGATTAATTCAAAACAAGCATATAATAGCCGATGCAGCCACCTTAAAAATATTTTGTAAGCCTGGCTGATCGCTTTGCGAAACTCTGAATTTAAGCTCAGCCTATGAAATCGCTCACTAGATCAGTGGTTGGCGGCAGGTCAGATGGTCATAATAAAACTAATTTCAACCAACCGTGGCTCGTGTTACATGCAATGTTTAGTAAGTAGAATCAATTATACGAATACACAATACTGCTAAGCTGCTCGTGCTAATGGGCGAACGGGTCATTATATATTGAGATTCTCAGAAGTCGTTTATCCGTCTTCAAATTGGGGCGGGTATTTGCGCTGTTCTCACTGGTGATGCAGTCGCGACTGGCGAAGTCAATTACTAGTTTGGCTCAGCTAACTTCCGCACTTCACGTAGGAGATCTGCCAGGGCTAGTTTTGCCTGGCAAATAGCCCTGGCTTGCGAGGATGACCCAAGCAAACCAGGTGTGTGACTATGTACACTGCCTCTGACAGGTCAGCTGAATCAAACTCACAATTGACTTCACCTTACCCCCCGTGTGAACAGTGCAGACACACGCCCAACACACGCCCAATTTACAGGAATCCCAATATAATTACCCATCCAACCATTCTCACGAGCCGCTGAGCGGTACTGTGTATTCAAATATTATGTCTACTGCCCAAACAGTCCACGGAGACCACCCAGAAGACCACTGGAATTTTACGGCAAGCGATATTATTCAAAAGCAATCTGCCAGGGGGTACTGAGACTGATGTAACCAGCAGCGCCCCCTGGCATGCAAGGTTGGCAGGAGTGGCAATCTAACTGTAAGTCTGCTGTGTTGACCATGTGAAAATGAGCATCGTTGAATATCAAAGGGTACAGCAGTTAACTCAGCCCAATTCGGCTGTATTGCCAATAAAGGTTGTTTTGAAACTGGATGTTTTGTGTACTATTTGAACATACACCCGCGGTCGTGCCTTTCTAAACATACTGGAGATTAACACATCAACTATCCGTGAAACGATGTGCAAGTCTTGGGACAATGCAGACAGTCGAGAGATCACGCAGTTTTATACATTACAGACAAACATCGGGGGTGCAACTAGAATTTTATATGCATATAGTGATACTTCCTAAATGTATAAAGGCCACGGCTGGTAGCTGAGAGAATAACAACACATCGTTGCGGATGCTACAGTAGTAACCCAGGTTTGTGTTGTTCACCTCAGAGCAGCTGTGATCACAATACATTTTATTGACACACTCTTTCTTATTTACACATGGAATTGGGGAAAAAGTGGTTATTCGTTCATCAGAAGTATGAACAATTGGTGTCCAATACATACGGACAAAAATAATTACATTTACAAAGGTGTTCCAACACATACGGTACAGAAAAAAAAAAAAAAAAATTGTGGGTGTCCCAAAACGTACAGTGTCCCAATATATATAACAGTAGAATGATTTTTAACATAGTATCTCGGTGCAGTACAAATAGGTTCAAGTATGAAAACCTGTAAATGATATGATATGATAAACTGTTAAAAATTCATTTAAAGTAGAATCTCAGTGAATATGATTGCATGTTCTGCTCTGGTTCCATTTTAAAGTGAGGTTGTTTGGAATCTGGAATCAGCCAATAGTCGTAATTATTAGCAGGAAGTTAACTGAATCAGTCGTATGTGGTTCCAATTTGGTCAGGAACAACTCAACTTCAAAGCTATAAATGCCAATAAGTGCATAGGGTGCCTATTTACAATTTTTTTTAACAATTTGAACATTTCAAGGGTGCAACATTCAAATCACAAACAGTTTTCAGGATTATTAAATGTTATTTGATATATGGTATCATAGGCAGATTCAGGGGGGCCTGGGTGGGCACATGCCCTAGACCTTTGTAATTTTGCGTGCCTGTAAACCTTTTTGAATAGGCCCACGTGACAATTTGAAGAAACGTGCCCCAGTTCAGGTTACAATTTACGCCGATGCGCGCCAAAATGTTTTTGATAGCACCCCGCGCGGCATGGCAAAAACAATTTTTGATAGCACCCCGCGCGGCATGGCAACAAAAATTTTTGATAGCACCCCGCGCGGCATGGCAACAAAAATTTTTGATAGCACCCCGCGCGGCATGGCAACAAAAATTTTTGATAGCACCCCGCGCGGCATGGCAAAATTTTTTTTTATAGCACCCCGCGCGGCATGGCAACAAAAATTTTTGATAGCACCCCGCGCGGCATGGCAACAACAATTTTTGATAGCACCCCGCGCGGCATGGCAACAACAATTTTTGATAGCACCCCGCGCGGCATGGCAACAACAATTTTTGATAGCACCCCGCGCGGCATGGCAACAACAATTTTTGATAGCACCCCGCGCGGCATGGCAACAAAAATTTTTGATAGCACCCCGCGCGGCATGGCAACAAACATTTTTGATAGCACCCCGCGCGGCATGGCAACAACAATTTTTGATAGCACCCCGCGCGGCATGGCAACAACAATTTTTGATAGCAGCCCGCACGGCATGGCAACAACAATTTTTGATAGCACCCCGCGCGGCATGGCAACAACAATTTTTCTGCATCATTTGGTTTGGCCGCCAGTGGATGTTTTTTGTGCTCCCCAGACTAACTTTTTGGATCCGCCCTTTGCTATATATCTTCCACATATTTATTCTAGTAAAAAGAACAATATGTAAATAAATGCAGAACTGATATCGTTGGTTTAAGAGACACCCACCATGTTCTATGGCCGCCCTCAGTGTGGCCTCGGGGTGGGAGGACCCGTGGGGGTTCTTTACAAGTCTTCTCTTCCGCCTTGAGTCATCCTCCCAACTGTCCAGTCTCCAGAACTCCTGCTTCCTGTCAGCGGGAAAAACACAACTTCAACAAACTATGATAAAATAATAAATTCACACATCAAATTTTAGGAGCTATCAATGTAAACCTTCTTTATAACTAAATATATATAGCTAGAATACAAAATATATTAATGACATTTTTTGCAAGCCACTTATGGAATGTAAGAAACACTTACATTAATAATTTAACACAACAATAAAATAAACGTAAAAATTCTACATAAGTACCTGCGTCTTTTAATGTATTGCCAATTGGCAGATCAAAAGCCTGTGGTTGAAGGAAGTGGTAAGTGGACATCGGTGTCTGGGAGGTGAGACACCTTACAATGCCTCCAACTAGCGTAATAATACATAAACAACTCCAGGTTTCTCAAACACTTCCACCATTAACTCACCCATTCAGTGTGTCACCCCATGCACCGTGCTTATTCCCCATGATATTCAGCACTTTGTCCCTCAGTTTGGATGCGATCACGTGATCTCTGCGCCGTGCTGACTTGATCAAGTGATCGCAGAGTTTCTCCTCTTCCCGGCGATCCTGCATTGACTGGGCACACAGGGACTGGAGAGGAGACAACACGACGTGTTACAACCATTGGTGTAAGTGGTAAGGTAATGGTGCATTCTTACATAGTGCAGTGTCAATGACAATACTTTATTGTCTCTTGGGGGAAGTTCACGTGGAGTATCAGACCATAAAACAGATGTAAAGGCAATATATATGAACATCAAATATCCAAATGCACGCACACACATTTGCACGCAATCACACATGCACGCATGCACACACGCACATAAACACATTCAGAGGAGCCAGGGTTTGAATCCTGGTGCCCGCCAAACAGTGGTTAGGTGCTGGTTTGAATGCCATGTCAAAAAGCGGGCAATTTTGTCCACCCTACATTGCCTGTGTCTTTCGGAAGAGACACTAAGCCGTTGGTTCCTTCTAACTGATATCTGCGCCAGGGGAAGTAAAAGACCCCACGCAGGGAAAAGGAAAAACCTGTTGTGGACTGACTGTGCGGAAGTCTCATTCTTAAAAAACTCTACAACAGAATCGTCAACAAAATGATGTTGGTCGTACAATGGAAGAAGAAAGAAGAGGTCAGACTCACCTCAAACTCAGCGTGTTTCTGCACATCATCTGCCCGCATGCGGTTGAGGATGAACTCTGCCTCGTTGGCGACTCTCACTATGTGATCTCTTGTAGCGTGGGAAAGTAGCCTGGCAGAAAGATGTATACATCAACATTCAGTATTGGTGGGGGGGACATGGAACTGTGTAGACTACTGGAAAGAGAAAATGCTGACTTTAAGAAGTCTGTCCAATAAACAAATATATTATCTGTGGCCAATTGACAAAGTGATGGACTTTAGTAGTCAGGCAAATAGGTACATGTTCAGTATTTTAATAGTCAGGTAAATTGGCTAAGATTATGTTTGCTTTTATAGTTTTGGAAATAGGAAAACATGTTGATTTTAATAGTCATGTAACTGAGCAAAGATGCTAAACTTTAATAGTCTGATAAGTAGGCGATAGTGTTTTCGTTTTGAACCAAATAAATTAAATTGGTGGATTTTTCAGTGTGCAAAATATATTTTTTATAAGGGATCATTTCAGAACATCAGTGTCCTGCCACAGATGAAATAACTTTCTCCTGGCCTCAGCATCCTACACCCCTTCATTAGATGAATATTTGTACACACTGATTTAATGATATCAATACATAAAAATTATCAGTCAATCTACCACACTCTATCATCTGTCTACGTGCATTAACTTTGAATAACAATAAGACCAAAATATAATTATTTATTCAATAACTAATTCAAAACTAATTAAAACACTATACAACAGCTACACAGTGTGTGCCTAGAAAATAATCCAAAGTATAAATTATCAATGTCTGATGCCAGACAAAACTGCCTCTGACCCCCCCTTCCCCAAACGAAAGTAATTTTGTCTAATAGCTGACATCGATGTTCTGAGATAATCCCTCGGACATAGACGTTATGATGGTGAGCAATTGACGTGAGCAACTGACCTGCCTTCGTTGACCAACTCAATAAAGGCGAGTCCAGCGTGTTTCTGGAGGGAGTTTTGCCATTCCTGGGAGCAGAGCAGCATGACGAGTTCCACCACAGACGTACTCTGTTTGAGGGTCACCAAACCTGGGGGTGACATTATATATAAATAAGACAAGATAATTTATTATGCCTTTTTTAAAGGAAATTGGTGTACAATTCTTGGACATTTTAACAATTCAAGTGTCATCGTATTATAATCATATGGCAATAAACATTTCACAGAATACAGAAGTGTAAGCATTCGCATAATCACACAGGGATTTTCATAAAAGTAAATCCCAGACATTGACAATCACTTAATTATTTATCCAATTCCACAACAAAATCATCGCATAGACAAAATAATAAATTTCTTTAATATTGTCTGTCAGTTCATATATATATATATATATATATATATACCGTATTCATTCTTTTTAACGCTTACAAAATATTTTTAAGGTTACAAAAATTCTGTTTCTCAAACCAGTGTGAAAATGACAAAATGGTGGCGCCACATGGTGGAAATAATGTGTATTTTGCAGTCTCTACTGTACTTCGCTATGTGGCGCCACTAGATCGTTCATTTCCATTGTTAAAATAAACATGGCGCCATTGACATCCATTTGTAAATATTGACGGGTGTCATAAATACAGGTATTTTGTAAGAAATATTAGATTTTGACTAAACTCGACCAGCATGTCTATGAGATGATGACAACGGCAGGTGAGAAATTTAATACATTTTCTAGGTCACGTTTTCTTACAATCAGACAAAACGTTAACATGGTCGCCAATGGGAAAACTATCAGTGTGCTGACCCCTGAATTAGAAAACACATTTTTGTTAATATTTATGGTTACCACATATTTAAAACTACTTCTCGTTGGAAAGTAAAGTTAGCAGTGGACAGCAGAAGACCAATGATCTGCATGACAGTGTTGCTAAAACATGGACAAAGTCAGAGAGCAGGCCATGCCATCCTCTGCATATAATATATTCACGCTTAGCCTTAGAGTTAGACTACCGGTAGTATAGCCGGGATGAGACACGTCAACGTAACTTCGTAAGTCGTAACTGAAGCTAACTAGAAGTGATTTATACATTGTGGTCAAAGGGATACTGAAACTTTGAAATGGCTGTGGATGCAGGTGGAACTTTCTTTCTGATATTGTCAATGGTTGACAGGAATTACAATAAATGGTGGATCCAGTGATCAGTTTTAGTCACACAGTCAGACACATACCGACATCAGTCTCAGACCCTGCTGGAAAAGGGAGTGTACACTAATTAGGTCATGTACGTTAAAAAGAATATATATATATAAAATTATGGCACTTGTGTAGAATCCGGACCAACCTCGATTTCGCCGTTATAACTTGAGGCTTGTCTAACTTTGATACCTCAGTGCGTTAGTTTCATTATTCAACATTATTATCCCATGGATATTTACGTTTAAGAATATTGCGTGTTAGCACACTTTTGAGGTGTAAATAGCGCCCCGGTTTGTATCAACATATGCCGTTATATCGCTCATTTTATGAGCGTGATGCGCACGACCACCGGCGCAGCGGTGTAGGCTAGCGCAAACCGGTTTGCTATTTGGACTTCAAAAGTGCGCTAAGACACAATATTTCCATAATATAAATATGCCTGGATTGATGTTGAATGATTGAACTCTGATGTATCAAAGTTAGGCAAAACTCAAGTTATAATAGCGAAATTGTGGTGGGTCCGGATTCTACACATGTGCCTAAAATTATATATGTATACACATATATATACAGTATATATATCATCTGATACGATACTTGCAAATATATTTTGCAAAGTGTTATTTTGTTGAAAGTTGTTAAAAGCACGCTTTGACAACCTGACAAATTTACAAAGTAAAAGGGCACATGTAAATATACTGTCTTAAGGCACAGTTGTGATCCAAATAGCATTGGAAATTTGTGTAATTCGTAATGCTAATTAGCAAAATGCCACAAAACACAATTTTTTATAATGAACTGTCCATTTTTGTAACTCAAATGTAGTATAATTGAATGACTATTTGGGGAGAGAAAAGACAAGGTAAGAACATAAAGCCTTGTTATTGAGGACCTGGTAACTACAAGATTGGCCAAATCCCGAATGTCAAACTGTATCATGACACAAATATCGTCATAGCCCCACTTTAAACCATCACCAGTTTTACAGCAAGGGTACCCAAACTGATAGATTAATGATGAATGAGCTTACACCCATCCGTGGAGCAACAAACCAAAGGCAGACCATATCAACACTACAGTCATCTTATCTTAAATTTCTAACAGTGGCGCCATCTTGGGAATCTTACATAAATTATTCACAACAGTGGCGTCCTCTGGGGAGTGCCTCACCATACAATTTGTCCACTGAAAAAGTAAATAACTAACTACCTGTTGTTTGAAACGCAACTGGTAGATGAGAGACAATGGTCGACGGAATTATATAATGAAAGAAAGACGTGAGAGGACCTCAACACCTGAGAGACAATGTTCTAAACTTAGCGTATTTATATATAGATACAGTTCAACTTACCGCCAATGAGCAGCTCCTGACCGTGTGAGCCAAGCAACGTCTTTGAGAGGAATGGAGCGAAGTCAACGAAGATCTCCCGGAGCAGCGGAGCGACGGAGCCGAGGGTTTTCTCGAGCCTCTCTGTGAGATTCCCCTGTTCCTTCAGTAGCGGGAGGTTCTGGAGGGGTTCGGGGATCGTGGTCAGCTGGAGGTTCTCTGGACGATGATGTCCATCACGCGTGGTTGCACCCTCAGGCACGATTATGGACGAGATCGCTGCGTTATTGATGGGTAAGTCAGCAGTGGCACCACCTGTCTCAGCACCGTTTGTAATTGCTGCTTTCTCGTCAGAGGTGGCTTCTGCCTTTGCATCGACGTTGTTGTCTTCGGCATTCTGGTCTGGTTCGGTTTCTTTCTCTGTTTGGTTGTCATCACCTGAAGGTTTTGTCTTTGGTTCGTCCTTCGTTCCTTCTGCTGTCTTCTCTCCATCCTTTGTGTCCTCTGGTTTGCTGTCTCCACTTAGAGAGACCTCTGTTTTGGTGTTTTCTGTCTTGGTACTTTCTGTCTTAGCATCTTCAGTTTTGGTGTCCTCCTTGACAGTGTTTTCTGCCTCAACATTCTCTGTTGAAGTCTCCTCGGACTTCTCAGTCTTCGAGTCTGTTCCGTTCTCTTGTTCTGGTTTCTCTACCTCTTCAGTCTCCCCTTCAGCCTTCGCTTCTTTCCCTTCAGCCTTATCTTCCTTATCTTCAGCCTCGCTTGCAGTCTCTCCACTTTTGTCTTCTTCTTTCACGTCATCACTCTGATTCTTCTCGTTGTCTTTATCCGTCTTCTCGGAGCTTTCTTCAGCAACTGATTCATCCTTCTTACTGTCTTCTGGCTCTGAATGAAGAGAATTAGATTTTAAAAGAATCTGAGTAGCTCATAGAAAAAGAACGGCAGTTTAAAAAAGAAAAGTAATTTTAATAAGAAGACTAGTTTTTAAGTAAAGAATAAGAGAAGTTTTGAAAAAAATATGATTAGTTTAAAAAAAAGACTAGTAAAAAAGAGTAGTTTAAAAAAGACTAATTACAAAATACTTGTTAAAAAAAGAAGACAAGCAATTGTTTTTATAAAAGAAATGTCTAAAAGAATAGTACTAAAAAAGCGCATTGTTTAAAAAACGCAGAATTGAAGAGTGTTTGAGAATCCTACTGACCTGTCATCTCTGTCTCCTTCTCTGTCTCCACCTTGACATTGTCTGTGGCATCCTCTGATTTCTCTCTAGCCTCCGTCTCTTTCTTCCCTGAAGTCTCCTCACTTCCTCCTTCCTCATGCGACTTGGTTTCACTTTCACCGGGTGCAGCTGCTGGTGCTTCATCCTTACTTTCACTTTCACCTTCACTTGACGTGGCAGCTTGTGACTTAGTTTCACTTTCAGTGGATGGCGTGGCACTGCCGGCTGTTTTAGTTTCATTTTCGCTGCTCGATGCTGAAGCCTGTTTCTGTGACTCCTTGCTCGCTGTCTCGGGTGGGTCTGAAATTAAATTTAAAACTGAAAAACATTGAGAAAAACCCCACTTTCTGAAATGCACTCATAATGAAAATTTGGAAGAATATTTTCAAAAAAATACAAGAGTGGGTTTCTGAAACCATAAACCTGATGCTGGAATTCCAAATCTATCAGTTAGGATGAAAACGATCACTGAAAGTTAGAAGATCAAACCCCAATTTCCATCAGCATCACCTGCATGGATTCTTTAACATTGCCATAATAATGTAAACAGTCTTTCCAGAAGGCAAACTAGTTCAAAATGGATTCTACTTAACATGACTATTGGCACAATTGCAGTGCATTGTATTTAACATGAATACTGACAAAACTGTAACCTGGTGTGCCTTCTACTTAACATGTCAGCTGCTACAACGGTATTGCCTTCTACTTAACATGTTAGCTGCTACAACGGTATTGCCTTCTACTTAACATGTCGGCTGCTACAACGGTATTGCCTTCTACTTAACATGTCAGCTGCTACAATGGTATTGCCTTCTACTTAACATGTCAGCTGCTACAACGGTATTGCCTTCTACTTAACATGTCGGCTGCTACAACGGTATTGCCTTCTACTTAACATGTCAGCTGCTACAACGGTATTGCCTTCTACTTAACATGTCGGCTGCTACAACGGTATTGCCTTCTACTTAACATGTAAGCTGGCACAACAGTAATGCATTTTACTTAACATGCTGACAGGCACAACAGTAACAAATTATATTTAACATGCATGTTGACACAACAGTAATCATGCATACTACTAAAAATAGATAAGCGAGCGAAAAATAACTCAGAACACGTCCAAAACATGAAATTCTATGGTCCCTAGCACCCTCACGGCTCGTCCTGTCCCGACGATCTTGGTATCATTTGAAAGGATGCACTTTTGTTATTCTAGCGTCATCTAGATTTCCCGGTAACCATTTAAAGAACACCGATAAACGGACCTACAATCACGCCGTTTTCGGTGTTCTGTATGGTTCCAAACGATGTTGGCGGCGGGTACTCAGTACACTAATCTTCCGACTGCGGTGCTGTTTTCCTCATTTGCATAGGTTCAGACATGCGCACTTCACCATTTCTTGATTTCATGTTATAAGCTCCACCCACTTTTAAACCACGGCGAAATTTATGTGCTTTGATCGCAGCAAAACCGATATATCTCTACGTTGGCGTTACGTCACAATAACGTACGCCATCCAACGGGTCTAAATTCGTTGCATTGGTTGGTTGATATACGTGATTGTGATGTCACGCCTACTTCGCATTTGAAAGTGGGTGGAGCTTATACCATAAAATCAGATAGTGGTGCCTCAATTGGTAGATTGGTGAACTGTGTCGATGAAACAACATCGTTCGCAGTGTCTAAGACACCGGAACGGGCCCGGTTGTTGGTTCGTTTTTAGTTAATTTTAGGAATGATTATCAGGAACCATTTATATGTTTGAATAGCAGAAAGCTTTCAAACGACATCAATATTGTTAGGATCCGACGAACCGTAATGGTACTAGCAGTCGTTCAAAAGGCGTTTTTGGAACGTGTTTGACAGTTGTTCATTTTTCGCACGCTTATCTATTTTTGATACTACTTAAGACGAATGTTGACACAACAATAAAGCATTCGTCTTAACATGAACTTTGCCTGATAAGAATACACTAGCTTACACTGAAGATACAAACAAAGGGCATCATTACAACCTTTACAACAATTGTATCGTAAACTCGTTCCTGCTGTAATTTTGTGCAATCAACAATTACACCATTGCATGCAGAAGATAAACATTTACTCATAAACTGATCATCATTTACTCATAAACTGATCATCATTACATAATGGTTCCTCTTGGGAATGGCAGACCACTCAGTTTGTCCTCGGAAAACGAAAATAACTCTAAACAAGTATCTATGTTTTCTTTAAATGCTTCGCCGATTGGTAAATCAGAAGCCAATGATCCAAGGACGCGAATGACCACAGAAAGTGGACGTCGGTATCTGGGAGGAGATGCACTGACAGTGCCTCCAAGTCAACATCTTAATATACAGATAACTATATCAAACACATCGTGAGAATACAAGAAGACAGCCTGACAGTCTAACCCAAGCACCAGACGCAAAATGAAAAGCAGGTGACCCAAAGACGACCCTGCGAGAAAGACTCATGCAGGCGTACAGTGAGTCTGATGTACGCTGACATGCAGCACTGTGTCTGTGACTAGTGGCAACTAAATGGAAACAAGGCAGAGAGAAGACTCATCAAGTCTACTAGTAAGGTGCAACACTAACTACATGCAAGCCAGGGCCAGTGGATGGGGCCATGTACCCAGGGCCAATGGCCAGGTCCATGTACCCAGGGTCGGGTACCCATGGCCGTGTACCCAGGGCAGTGTACCCAGGGCCAATGGTTGGGGCCATGTACCCTGGGTCATGTACCTATGGCCATGTACCTATGGCCAAATACCCAGGGCCAGGTACCCTGAACAATGTACCCTGGGCCATGTACCTTGGGCCAAATACCCAGGGCAATGTACCCGGCGAGGGCTTAGAAATAGACCTGTCCGCCCATCTTCAAGACTGGCCACACAATTACAACTGATAAGACTGGTGGGATTTAGAGGGGTCCAGCAGGACACTAGATTAACTGATAGTTCCAAGTCTAGGGGTGCAGATTAATGATTATCATTGGCACGACGGGCAGTTAAACAAATCGAATGGATCAGCATTAATTAAATAAATGGCTTAAATGACACTAGTTTTTCATTGGAAAAAAACAAACTGTCCAATAATGGCTGTGGTTGACGTAAATGGCTTCCACAAAATCCATTCGCACGTGAAAAGGCATATTTTTATTAATTCATCACTGGCAGAAACTTATTTCTGCATGTGTAGTTGGATGTGTTGTAATCAAAGAAACAACAGCGACACATTGAACTGACCACAAAGCATGCAAACATGGCTGGACAGAACACAACTACACAGTCCACTGCTGACCAGAGAGTGACCGCTACACACACTCGGTACCTTCAGGAGTGACCAGCGTGGTCACTGCGAGAGTCTGACCACTGTACATTTGGGCGAGTATCCCCGAGGTATCGTCCACTATGATCACTTCCCCTGACCCCTTGACCTCCTCCGAGGCTGTGGCCGGGAGAGCGGGAAAACTTCCCATTGCCTTTGCCTTAGCAACCTTCCCCGCTGCATGGCAGACAGACAGAACAAATTGCAGAAAAGATACTCATGTACAGTGAAACCCCAGGGTCGCCCTGGTGACTGAAGGACTGGATAAAAAGTGACCTGAATTGCGAGGTGATCTTAATAGTGGAACTAACATCCTATACTTTACTCTCTATGGAAATAATTTGGGACTGTCCCAGGGTGCCCTTACTTGCGAGGTGGCTGTATTACCAAGGTGGCTGTATAACCGAGGTGGCAGTGTTACCAAGGTGGCTGTATAACCGAGGTGGCTGTGTTACCAAGGTGGCTGTATAACCGAAGTGGCTGTGTTACCAAGGTGGCTGTATAACCAAGGTGGCTGTGTTACCAAGGTGGCTGTATAACCGAGGTGGCTCTATTACCAAGGTGGCTGTATAACCGAGGTGGCTGTGTTACCAGGGTGACTGTATAACCGAGGTGGTTGTGTTACCAAGGTGGCTGTATAACCGAGGTGGCTGTGTTACCAAGGTGGCTGTATAACCGAAGTGGTTGTTACCAAGATGGCTGTATAACCGAGGTGGCTGTGTTACCAAGGTGACTGTATAACCGAGGTGGCTATATTACCAAGGTGGCTGTATAACCGAGGTGGTTGTGTTACCAAGGTGGCTGTATAACCAAGGTGATTGTATTACCAAGGTGGCTATATTCCCAAAGTGGCTGTATAACTGAGGTGACTGTGTTACCAAGGTGGCTGTATAACCGAGGTGGCGGTATTACCAAGGTGACCGTAAAGCAGGGTTCCACTGTAGTTTGAAAAACTTTCCTGTAACCACGTGCAGTTTCCATTATCATGGCAACAACCTACTTTTTAAGACACTCCACAGTTTCTACTAACTGACATTCCCTGGAAGTCTGTTTTAAAATAAAAAAATTCTTACCCAAATACTGCCTTAACTGAGAAAAATACTCCTATCAAGATTTTTATAACTGTTCAACATCTTAAGAACTTCTATTTTGACTCTTTCTATTTTAATTTTCTCATCAAACACCAACATGGGATTTAATTGTTAAAGGCAGAGAGTGCCTTCATTTTTAATAATAAAATCATGTTATACAGTGTAAAACAAAACCAGAGCTGTGCTAGCCTCTTGATCGCAAACAAGTTTTAGTTGTCCACAATTTTGTAATAGACTTTGAAAGTAGACACATCTTAGAATGACATTAAAAAAAAGCAATGGAATTTCAGTGGATATACAGCAGTGGTGACTGAATTACTTTAATTCTGTTCTTGAGTAGAACTAAAAGTACTTCTAAAAACCTACTTGAATAAAAAGTAAACCTACTTTCCAAAAGTACTTGAAGAAAAGTAGAAGTAAAAGTAGAACGGAAAGATTTTTTGTCAGAAGGCCTAACCATCAGCGAACCAAAAAATTAAGGCAGTTTGAAAATAACCACTGTTATGTCCAACATATCTGAATAACGTATGTGAATAATGTTCTATAGAAATCTCTATTTTATGTTTTCATAAATGTGTTCCCGCATCTGCAGCAAGAGGTGCTATGACGACGCTGCACCTAGAACGCCGCCGAAGCTACAGTCAGTGTGCAGGCCGCACATTTTATACGCGGTTATGAAGCTTATTAAGATGCCAGCCAACATCAATGTATGATATTTTAATGTCATACACTATTAAATGTTGGACTGAATAAAATTCACGAATGTTGTACAGTTCTAAAATACATTAGGGACCAACAAACCATGGTGAACTGAACAATAATATGATGTTAGTTACTATAAAAACTACTAAAGTAGAGTAACGACATAGTTTTACTTCATTACATGACACCACATGAGGTCATCCTCGAAGATCGCACCAAGGACAAAAAGGAAAACTCTGGGAGATTGTGCTTTTAAAGTTGCTGCACCGAAACTGTGAAACTCCCTTCCCAAAGATATTCGCAGCTGCAACAATGGCAGTGTTTTTAAGAGCAAACTGAAGACTCACTATTTTAGAATTGCATACAATTAACTTATTAATTTTACTAATTTAAATAGTTTTACACTTGTTAATTATCTAAAATATGTTCGATGTTTCTATTGAAATTATTAATTTTATCATTTTATACGTTTACCTTTTTATATCAATATTTGTATTATGTTGAATGCTTGTGGTGTTTTAGCTTTCTACTGTGCCATCTATTGTACTGTTCAGCACCATTATTGTATAAAAATGGTGCTATGGAAATCAATAAACATTTACATGACAGACATGTAAGTTTCCACGATTGCCACAGAAACAATGAAAGCTACATATTGCTCCCTCCCTCCCTCCCTCCCTCCCTCCATATTGCGCGACTGTCACATTACCTGTGCTTCGATCTTCCTCCATTCCATTCAGTTGCGGGGTGGTTGGACCAGTGCTGCTATCTGTTGGTGGTTCGAGGATGTCGCGGTACTTCGATACCATGAGGACCGAGACGAAGTATACGATCGCTAGTGCGAGGAACTGCGCCTGCTTTGTCTCCTCCTAGTGACAACAATATGAACCAATAGGCAGAATAAAGAATCAGGAAGATTTGACACTGCGTAGGTTGAAATGGGATGCAGAAAGTTACTACAGCATTGAAGGGAGACAGTATGTTCCTCTACCCGGAATTAGCCAGCATCATGATTTGTAACAGGAAGTCTGCTGTGTCGAACGTGGGAAAATCGAACATCAAAGGGTTTTGCGGTTAACTAATACGGTTTGCTAATAAAGCTTGTTCTGAAACTGGGTGTTTTGTTTACCATTTGAACAAGCTCCGGGATTGTACCTTCCAAATTGCGATCATTGTTACTAAACACAATGTGGCAGGTAATATGCCTTCAACATAGTTACTATAGTCTAAAGAACATTATATTAAACAATAAATGAAAAACTAAGAACAGAAAGCCTCCTTTTAAAATAACATGGGAAACTGTAACACTTATAAATGTATATCAGCTTAGAGAAGAAGAATCCTTGTAGCATCGAACCAATAACACATTTATGCAAGCAACAACACGGAGACAAATATAGATATGAAAAAGGCCAAATGGATTACGTTTGTTTATTATGGGGAACCAGTGTATAAGCCTTCACACTGTAATATTTAAATAAAAGAAATGTGGACTCTACAACCCAATGCCAGGCCTGTGACTGAGCCCATACTAGTCTCCTGAGCATCAGGCTGTTAGAGCCCACATTTCAACATATAAAGCAGCAGCGGTATTCCTAGAACAATTGAAAGGAATGACATGTAATCACAGCAGAGCTTGTTATGTGTAGAGTTAATTTTAAAGCCAACATGATTAACTAAGCCAACATGATTAACTAAAAAGTGCCTTTCTGAATACCACACTATCTGCTGCCAAAAACACTAAATCTAAAATTATAATAATCCCAAATGTTGGGGTATTTCGCCCAGATATATACAATTCCATACCTTTCCTAAATCGAAAGTGGAAAAAGGCATGCAACGTCTCTTGCAATAAAACCCCGTGAACACATCCGGTGCAAACCCTATGCTCACAATCAACTATAAATGTGGAGAAAGCATTGAGACCAGCAACCCCTTCCAATAACGATGCACAAATCATGACTATACATCAAACATTCCTGGACGAAAAGTAGGGAGGCGGGTGGGTCAAATTAGACAAACGTCTGCCCCTTTGTGCTTTCGCAAATGGAATGCGGGATCAGCTTAGGATCCTCCTGAGGGACGCACTCCAGTGCACGCTGATTGGTTGATTTGATTCTTCCCACGGGAGTAATTAACATGTCCTTGCATAAATTAGCCTCCTCTAATGGGAGGCCTCCGTGTGCTGTTGTCTTGCACAAAGTCCAGTATGCAAATCGGCTGTGCCAGATGTGCACACCATCATTTTTTATTATAATATGTTTTGAATTATTAAATGAAGTTCAGCAGGCAGTATATCTATATATAATTCAGAATGCAACTTTAACAATATTTTTAAAATAATAATAACAACAATGTTTTAACACCGTCAAATCTGGGTGTATACAGGCACATCAAATGCTAAATAGCTTCAAATTAATTCAGGTAAAACTTGGTAGTTGTAAATGATAAAAAAACCAATAATAATATACTGTAAAACAAACAAAAATTATTTTAAGTAAATAGTTACATGTTAAACTTCATTCATTAATCTTTTTTTAATATGTGAAAGACAAAAAATGCTAATACCTTCAATAATACAGTAATAGTAATAAGTAAGACCAATAAAACGTAATAAAATAGAGGACCAGACAGCGTCACTCTAAATGTCCATACTAACCACATCTCTGTAGATAACAGCTCTCAGTCGGTTGATGTCCATGTCCTGTAGCAGTTTCTCCGGGTCTTTGACTGCATTGTTCAACTGTGCCAGATTCTCCAGCATGTTCTGTTAGTAAAAGGTAAAGGTAAGTTCTTATATAGTGCAGTATCCAGTCCTCAGGACTGCTCAAAGTGCTTTACACTTTACTCCCTGGCAGACCTGTTCAATTGAACACTATCTCGACTTCCCTGGATGCATTCAGCCATGCTGCGATTAAAGCGCGAAGACTATTCGTATGCAAATATTAACCACTGTCTATAGCCAAGTTCAAGTCATTCATTCAGCTGGATGAACTAGAGCAACATAAGAGTGAACAAATTTGCCCAAGTTTCGACATGGCAGCACAGGATTCGAACACCGTTTCTCTCGGTCGAGAGTCCAATGCTCTAGCCACTGTGCCACTGCACTCCACTAATTTACCATGATTGATAGATCTATCCATCATGTGACCTACTGCATAGCAAAAAAGGTCCATCAAGCCATCAAAAATGGACACTGAAGACGTTTTGTTGTTTGCTGAAATAGCCCCCCAAATTTTTCTTTATAACAAAATAAATGCAAAGTTGTTCAAGAGAGCTGGGTTGATTAAGCATATATATTACTTTTATCAATATTGTTGGCAAGGCCAAGCTTGACGGAGGTCATACTTATAATTTTATTATTTTTGACGTAGGGAAACCGCGATGTAATGGCTCCATCAATTGTAAGCAAGCACCACATCTAAATATTGAATTAGTTGACACACACTTTTGTCATTATCTAAAACATGCCAAGGGTGACATATTATTGATATGTTGTCAAGATTTCAGTTCAATCGAACACCATCACAACTTCTCTGGGAAGCATTCAGCCACGGTGCAATTAATGCACAATGAATATTTGTACACAAATATCCACCAGTGGCTATAGCCAGTCTATATACAGAAGAATGAACTGAAACATGGAGTGAAAAAAACCCGGGTTTTCTCGATCGAGAGCCCGACCCACTGCACCACTGCACCACTGCACCACTGCACCACTGCGCTCCGTGTTATGCCAGGCACCATACACAAATTCAAACACTCTACAAGTAAGTCAATGTCGACACTTGTGAACACCCCTTTGCCTGTATCTCGCCCTAACCCCTTGTCATAAGGTATGTCCTACCTTAGACGACGGCTGTGCCCCTTTGATCAGAGCTTGAATCGGGTCATTCTCCGCATCTGCCCCCTTGATGGAGGGTGACCTTGAAAGCGGGGTAGAGGGCGTGCGAGGAGGGTAACGATGCTGACACTCGAGGCAGTTCCGCACCGCACAGGTGCACGCTGAATACACAAGGTGGCAGCACCAGTTAAATAAACAGTCACATTATAGTTGCATTCTGAGATTGTCCATCTTTTAAATAGAAACAGTGAATCAACATGCACCATATATTATATATCACTTTCCTGAATTAAGGTGGCAAGTATGTTTGATCAAATAAGTATATATTGTTCATATATTTTGTTAGAAACAGTTAAAAAAATGGTCGTTTAATTCAGAATGAAACTTTAAGCAACAATGGCATAACTGTTACTATAGAAATTAAATGAAATTAATATTTTGACCGGTTCGTCTCCCCAAGATAATTAATAACACAGCTGTACTTAAGTAGCAATATTATTCTTAAATGTATGATGTCTAGTCCTCAATTATTTATATATTGTTCTTACTACTACAGTAAATATGCTGAAGGTGTAATGCCTGTGAAATTGTATTTAATAAGCCCAAAATCGTGTTCGTAATATTAAAGTTTCACCCACACAATGTTATTATAAAAACATATTCAATTTGTAAACAACCACTAATGGCAGTTATTGTACTGAAATTGACTCTTTCCCATGCTCTTGACCAATTGGAACAAAATGTAACCAATAAGTGAACTTCTTGCTAATGATTATCCAGCGGAACAGACAACCTCCCTTTAATATAAGCACACAAAAATTACACTGCACAACATTAACCCCGTTCCCTCTGTGGCCACGTTAACCCTCTCCTCACCAAGTCTGAGGCACTGTCGCAGTATGCCGCCGCTGGACATGTTCTTCTCCTGCTCAAGTTCAGCGAAGTTGAGAGAGCTGGCGAAGACGAGGATGTCCGTCATGTTCATGAGCCGCTGCAGGAAGGACACCGCCTGCTCCACGGGCAGGCCCTGGCTCGGCTCTAGCATGTCTATCTCACCCTAGGGAGAGCAACAATTATGTATAAGTAACATGTCTATCTCCCCTGAGGAGAGCAACAATTATGTATAACTAACATGTCTGTGTCCCCTGAGGAGAGCAACAATTATATATAACTAACATGTCTGTCTCCCCTGAGGAGAGCAACAATTATATATAACTAACATGTCTATCTCCACACAAGGAGAGCAACAAGGATGTATAACAAACAAGTCTATCTTCTCGAAGTATTTGCCACACATGCATGATTCCTGCGACTGTAAGTTACCTTTTAAGTTTTATACATGTTTTTTATGTTTAACATTCTGAACAAACTGATTTACCCCATAAAAGATGAGAATCTTTAAATATGAGATATTTTGAAAAAAAATATAGGTCTTACATCCAACCCCTCGGGTCGTAGATTAATCCCTGAAAATTTGGCGCTCAAGATTCAAGCCGTCTAAGAGGAAAGCAATAACATACTTGCATGTATACACACATACGCTGGATTACAGTAAGATACTTTGTGTCGCCGTACCGTGGGTGAGGTAGCAGCAGCAAGCAGGGGCAGCAGACCGCCGCACGCAGTCACCAGGTTGTCAGACAGCTGTGAGATCATGTGGGTCACATTTACCACAAACACGTGGTTTTCTGTGCCGTTGACAAAGTCCAGCACTGTCTTTGTCGTGTGACTGAAATCAGAGGTGTAGAATTAAATATCAAGTCTCGACTAAATCCACCTTTTCTCTACTTCTTTGGACTTGATTTAAACATTGTCTTTTTCAATAGATTATAGAAATGAATGTACAAAAACATCTGAAACTCTTACACAAATTCAATTGAAACAAGTTATCACTATTGGGGATAGTTTCACTATTGTGATAATATTACGTCAGCTGAATTACAGGTGCAGTACTACTGCAGTAGTCTCACAATAGCATCACGGCAGAGCGAATATCCAAGAAAAGCACTCCCAAACCATAATTTTTAGACACAGTTGATTCTTAAAATATTGATAGATCCATATTGTTTTCGATAGTTAATATTAGGTTGGTAAATCAGTGAAAAAAAATTAAACTGATAATGTATATTTACGGACATCATTGTTTTGTTGCTCAAGTGGCTGAACTGATTTATCAGCCAAGTATCATTACTGTCGATAGTTTAGTGTAGTAACGACAATATCTAAAATTTACAATTGATAGTACACTAGTTAGTATGATAGTTTGATGCATTGTTACACCCCAGATAATAGAACATTGCCAAAACAGTGGAAACAAGTAGAACTAGAACGCCAGGTGAAATGCAACAAGTGTCACCCTTACGTCTTCCACACTTGTATGTCCTGCTCGAGTGAGAACAACAGATCTGACAGCAGCATCTGGTGCAGATACGACCAGCGGAATTCTGGGATACGAAAGGGCGGAGCCCGCGGCCCGGGGCTGAACAGATGTCTGCCAGAGCCCTGGCGAGAGGGGTGGGGAGATTCACGGCGGTGACCACCCTCCACCCCTTCGCTGGTGTCAGTCGACTCACTCTTCATCCCTGTTATCTGTGTCTCCTTCGCTTCGGCCGCTGCTTCCCCCCAGGTCTGGGGCTCTGAGGGGCTTCCTTCCTTCCCTTTTTCTCCCAACCCCATTTCCCCGTTCACCCTCTGTGTCTCTACTGATGTCGCGGTGACGTCCTTCGACTCCCCGTTGCCGACCTCGAATTTCGCCTCACCAAGACGCGCTGTTTTCTTGGTGAGCGTTGGCGTTGCAACGTCGTCGGTGATGTTGCTCTTGAGTTCCTCGATGAAGCTGACAATGGACGGATCGAAGCCGAGGATCTCGTAGGCACTTGGACTTTCCTTTTCCTTCACATCTTCCATTTTCCCCTCGGTTATCTCAATGTTAATTTCGCCCATGTCGGTCTCCCCTTTATCCACTGATGCTCCCTTGTTTGTCTTAGAGTCGTCACCAGTGGCACCCTCTTGTGGCTTCTCATCGTGCTGTGTCTCCTGGTCAGCAGTGTCGGGCATTTCGGTGATTTTGATCTGTGGCGGCGCCCTCTGTTGGCCGATGCCAGAGATGGTGCTGACAGGGTGGTTCTGGCGAATGGCTGGATCGGAGATGGAGTGGAGTTGCTGGCGCTCGTACTGGGTGTACATCTGCGCCATGTGGATCTTGAAATCTTCATAAGACACCTGCAGGCACATAGTATAGGACTGTAATGGAGGGTGTGTGTGTGTGTGTGTGTGTGTGTGTGAGTGAGTGAGTGAGTGAGTGAGTGAGTGAGTGAGTGAGTGAGTGAGTGAGTGAGTGAGTGAGTGAGTGAGTGAGTGAGTGATGTGATGTGGTGTACATGTGTGTGTGTTAATTTTTACTTCATGGTAACATATTATACATAATTTTAGCTATGGTGTAACAAGTATTTTATAAATATCTCTGTAAAGTGCTGTGAATTACATTGGATATGGTGCTATATACAGTGAAACCTCCCTATTAAGGTCACCCTTGGGAGTGGGCAAAAGTGACCTGAATGGTGAGGTGACCTGAATGGCAAAGTGACCTGAATGGCAAGGTGACCTGAATGGTGAGGTGACCTGAATGGTGAGGTGACCTGAATGGCGATGTGAACTGAATGGCGAAGTGACCTGAATGGCGATGTGACCTGAATGGCGAGGTGACCTGAATGGCGATGTGACCTGAATGGCGATGTGACCTGAATGGTGAGGTGACCTGAATGGCGAGGTGACCTGAATGATGAGGTGACCTGAATGGCAAAGTGTCCTTAGTAGCGAGGTTATTTTTACTATTGTTTACCGTTCCATTGATAATTTGGGAGTATTCTAGGGTGGGCATAATTGCGAGTTGGCTGTAATACTGAGGTGACTGTAATACCGAGGTGACTGTAATACCGAGGTGGCTATAAAGCAAACACAGTTGGACTGGTGGGTTACCTTGGAGTGGAGGATGGCTAGGGTGTCGATCCACACACGCCAGCCTCCGTACTCAAACTTCATCGCGTGATGCAGGAGCATGCGGAAGAGGGACATCACCATGTCTGTGATACGTTTCTCCTCCCCCGTATTTGGGTAGATGTACGCCATGGAGAACAGCCAGTCCTGCCACACCGACATCTGCAGCACCGTCCTGTAACCATGGCAACAACAACATACACTGTAACTATGGCAACAAACCACATTATATATGCACTCCAGTACCACATCTGCAGCACCGTCCTGTAACCATGGCAACACACCACAACAATATACACACACTCCAGTACTGATATCTGTAGGACCGTCCTGTAACCATGACAACACACCACAACAATATACACACACTCCAGTACTGATATCTGTAGGACCGTCCTGTAACCATGGCAACACACCACAACAATATACACACACTCCAGTACTGATATCTGTAGGACCGTCCTGTAACCATGGCAACACACCACAACAATATACACACACTCCAGTACTGATATCTGCAGCACCGTCCTGTAACCATGGCAACAACAACATACACTGTAACTATGGCAACAAACCACATTATATATGCACCCCAGTACCACATCTGCAGCACCGTCCTGTAACCATGGCAACACACCACAACAATATACACACACTCCAGTACTGATATCTGCAGGACCGTCCTGTAACCATGGCAACACACCACAACAATATACACACACTCCAGTACTGATATCTGCAGGACCGTCCTGTAACCATGGCAACACACCACAACAATATACACACACTCCAGTACTGATATCTGCAGGACCGTCCTGTAACCATGACAACAAACGACAACAATATTTGCACACTCAACTAGATCACCCTTCCTATCAACAAATAAAGCTCCACACACGAACGGTAGCATTTATGGTTTTATCATAAAGAAAAACGTTTGGGACCAAAATATCAACAAAATATACGATGGAATGTCTGAACATTCCACATGATTGGCATCCATTTGTGATGGCTTGATGTACCTTGTTTCTAGAGAATAGGTCACGTGATGGATAGGTGAATTACAGTGAAAGCAAATTGTTGGTAGAATGGTTGGCAAAGAAAGCAGATACCCAGAGAGTGGAGGGGAAAAGGAGGCAAAGAAGTGCTGGACTGCAGTGGGAGGACTTTGTAAAGAGAGACTTGGAAGGATTGGGAGAGAAGTGGAGAACGAGAGTGAAAGATAGAGAGGAATGGGGACGGTTGGTGGAGAGAGCAGTGCAAGATCAGTGACGGAAAAGAAAAAATAACATAAATTGAGAATTGGAATCGAGGCCAGCCTCAGCTGACAGAAGGGAAACAGGAGGAGAACAATAGTGAGTAGATGGAGCAGTCAGCGCCTGCACAAACCTGCGGTTCTCACGGTTGTTGTTGCAGAGAATGGTTAGATCTGAGAGAAACCGTCTCTTCACATCCATAGTCTGTGGTGTCAGCTTCGACTGACGGATCAGGCCCGCGATCACCTTCAATATCGCTGCAGGCAGAGACGATACAATAACAAGTCTCCGTTTATGTTGTACAGCTAGTTTTCTTTTTAATGTATTCTTATGCGTTATTTATAGACAATTTACTCATAAACTCCACAACGTGTGTGTGTGCAATATAATGTGTTTGTGTTCGTGATATTTTATAACTGACAGAGCTAATTAATTACCCAATGGATGAGCCTGAAGACAATTTATTGTTTTAAAATGTATTGTTTTAAAATAGACAATAAAGTATTTCTATATATAATTTTGATATGACTTCATCATACTAGTCATCACATCCAATCTCATCATATCACCTCACCTCACCTCACCTCACCTCACATCACATCACATCATATATCAGCATCTTGAGGTGCATGTTGTAAATATATTTGTTACAAATCATGTAAAATGTTTTAGCGAATATATAAAATAAAAAAGGAAATGTTAATTGAAATACACAAAAAGGAAATTAACTGAACTAACCAGTCTTATGAACCTCTCTACAGCAAGCATTGTGTGTATTATCTAGATATTAATACGCTAACTTAGAGGACAGTACCTCCTCCCAGGTGCTGAGTTAGGTAGTTAGTTACCTGATAAATAGCGGACGAATAGAGTGGTAAGCCACTCTCCAGAGTGCGCCACTGTGACGTTACGTCTGCACTCCGAATAATTGACAGCAGAAATTGAACTGAATCGTGCTGAATAACTTACATGAATTCTCAATCTTGTAAGAGACGTCTGGTTCCTTGTGTGTGCCTTTGATGAGTTGGTTCGACACTCGCTCCGTCAGCACCTACAAACAACGATCATCTCTGTAGTCTCATGTTGACATTCGGAAAATGGGACACGTTTGGTTTTCAAAAATAAAAAATTCATGGCAGAGTATAATTATCATTTAATTTATTTATGAAGTTTCCACCAATCATGTATACATTGTGGAATATTTTTAATGAATAAATGTGGAACTGGATGCATTTTGTTACAGGTCTGGTGAGTAAAACTGATGTGCATCCACAAAATATGACTCTGAATGGTCACATGATATTTTTTTCTCAATATTTCTGATAATTGTTTTCACTAACATGTACATTAAAACCTGTGCAAAACGGAAGAACACAAATTAGCACGGATATAGCCAGTTGTCATTTTAAAACATGTATTTTTAATAGCACGTAAAAAGTTTCAATTTGAGATGATAATTATATAATAAATCAAGTGTTGACACTTACGTACAAACTCAAAAATAAATAGACAGTAAAATATTAATGAAAACCTAAAATAATACATTATATGGATATTAAACTGCAATCTCACTATTAAGACCAACCATGGGGCTGGGCAAAATAGCACATTAGCGCGACTAATTTCCTATCGTTTACTGTATATGGAATAATCTGGGACTGTGACCTTAATTGCAAGGTGTCTGTATTACCGAGGTGACCGTAAAGTGAGGTAAGACTATATAGTATATCCCGTAATGACGGGATGTACTCAGACACTTCAAACAATTAAATTATCAGCTGTCTTTAAACATACAATACACAAAAATAATTCCCAGATACACCGTCCGAATACTTACATACAAGAATTAGTCCAGACATTATGTCATCCCCGATTTACTGTCACAGGGCTATGTAACTTAATGCAGGATACAAATAATTGGTGTCCAATTACATAGGGACAAATAAGAGTTATATTTACAGGTGTCAAGAAAACATACGGTACACAAAAATTATTATTTTTGTAGATTTTTAGGGTGTCCAAAATACATACAGCCATTATTGTAGTAGGGAACTAAAATAATAAATATTATTATAAGAAGGGTTAAAATGCATACCTCAAAGAGGGCGTTATAGGTGGCCATGGTGAGCTGACTCGTGTTCAGCAAGAGTCTCTCCGTGAGTAGAGAGAACAGGTTGTGGGGTCCCACTGTGTCATACTTGCGTCTGCAACAACAAACACATCGGTCACCATGGCAACGAAGCGACATCTTCTCAGTGTCAACAAAGGTCATGGCAGTTAGGCCAAACAATGTTAAGCATGCTATTGTATAAATGTGAGAAGTTTTATCTTCTGTTGATGGAGAAGACAAGGGTATGCCATACTGTTCAAAACTTTTAAATGCGACATGTTTGCATGCACATTTACATGTATGTATTCACACACGCATGCACACACACGCACGCACGCACGCACACACACACGCACAAGCTAGCTATCTACTACCACAAAGTATCTGCCGGAAAGTTAGAGAGTATAATTAGTTTAAAAGACAAACAGCATTTTACTTTAAAACATTTACACATAGTGCATGCGTGGACAACTTTATGTGAACAAATTCAAATGTTACTTCATACTGCCGCAGAAGACAAATCACTTTAGAATTTAATGAAATAGTTAAATAAAATGGTACTATGACTACTAACATGACCACTATTAGAACCTTTCAATATATTTTCATTTATACGCACAAATACCATGCATCATGGCATACAGTTTCACAAACTTCACATTAGTTAGCACTGAATATGTTGCAGTCCTTATATGATTAAAGCAAAATGCACTACGTAGTAATGGCCTCTACTGTCACATGACAGGAAATGACCTTTGACCTACTTGTGAGTACTCCTCATGATGAAGAAGCCAAGCAGTTTGAGAGCCTGTATCCTGATGGCTTCGTTGGCTGAAGCCAGCAGCTTATACACAGTCCTAGAAATAAATACAAACTACATTAACTATTCAGGCAATACCTAAGAAATGAAAAGTTACAAAATACATTACTCGAGCAAGTGTATGTTTGTACGTGTGTACGTGTGTACGTGTGTACGTGTGTACGTGTGTACGTGTGTACGTGTGTATGTTATGCTTTTTTCTAGACAGTGCCAAATTTGTAGAGGTTCATGTATGGCATCTCACAAAAAAGGTAATGCTTTTTTATATACCCTGTGGGTTAAGTGTTCTTACAAGAAAAGGGGGTCACACAAGATGTTAGATCATTGCTCACAGCATATTTTCTATGATTGTTTGAAATTATAAAAACGTCTACTGATCCGTGGGGACATTTGACGTAACATGCAACAATCACAGAAAACATGCACAGCATTGTGTAAAAGTTCTCAAATTTGCGCAATGGTGCGAACACTTTGGGAAACCGTCTTCTGCGTCTGTGTGCACATAGCGCCATCTGGAGGATGAGTATCTTTGCTAATGATAACAACGTTCTCTACCTGACCCCTCGCTTGTTGTCGAAGGCTGGCACCATGGAGGCAGGGTGCTCTGACATCAGCTGTACGACTAACTGCAGTACATCCTGCAGATTATCATCCTGCAACACAACAATGGAACATGCACTTAATGTCACCTGTACTAGAAAAATTAAAGATCAGCACAGAGGGTCATAGAAAATAAATGTCAACATCGAGCTTCAAGATAAAATCCCACCTGATGTAATAATAAAATTATAGTGTTTATTTAAGAAAAAGTCCACATGTATAAATAAAGTACAAGTAAACATGTTCAAAGATATACACACGTCACAGAATAAAATAGTTGGTTAACAATCAAAAATATAAAATGTTGTGTTGTCCAAGTATTAACGGCAACAATTTCATTGTTGCTCTACTGCTGTAAAGAATAAGATGTTTACTGCATATTTCAGTAATATTTATATGTGTGTGGTATGGGTTAATTTTAGAAAAGCTAATTTTCAGCAATTTATTGTTGCATACAGAATATTGAACAATCTGCCGATGAGATGTAACGTTAGCCACATGTTTGCTACAGCTAATGTAAAATCATGTAAATGTGTTATCAGAACACCTATTTTTAGCTTAATCACGAGGATTAACAGGTCTGTTTATACAATTATTCAGAGTATTGTATAATTATAAAATATTTTTTTAATATCCTGGTTTTATTGACATATTTATTTATTATCTTTATTTATTTATGTTTCTATTTTATATGGATGTTTTTATCGATGTACGTTTTTCCAATATGGACTTTATGCTTGTCTGAAATAAAAACATTATTATACAATTGGGATGTCAATTGAAGGAGAATAAAAGTATGAGATATAATAAAATATAAAATTATCAAGAAATCAAAGTGCAGATGGGCAAGGGATAAAACCTCTTTCCTGCCAAAATCATCAGAAACCAAGCTCAGAGGAGCATCAAAACAGGATTATTCAATCAAGAAATCAATAAATAGTGTTAACCCTCGAAGTGTCTTGGGCTGAAATTTGGCCCAACCATACCTGCCTTTGTTGTAACAATTTTTATTTCCTTCACGCGCAACTGTCACACAAACATTTGGTATCTATGGATAACTGACAGATTTTCAAGATCGTGTATATTTATTCATGAGTAGATTCAATGACAGCTACTCACAAACTAGCTTACAAAACACGTGACGCAGTTGATGCCCACATTTTGATGATTTTACGTCCTGCGCACTTAATTTATGCATCCATTCATAAAGTCTAGACCCCCATACACATGGTATTGATGGTAAGCTCTGTCATTGGCCAATCTGCCAAAAATGACATCAGTGGGCTGACTTAATTCAGCGAATCAGAACCATGGTTTCAAATGTAGCATCACCAACCCTCCAAAGTGATAGTAACAAAAAATGGCGGAACGGTGTTCAGCAACTTATCCACTTTGAAAGTTTATTTTGCATTATCTCAAGTTTCTGCATCAATACTTTGACAAAATAACTGACAGTATTCATAAATAAGGTTGTTATACTAGTTCAGGTAGTTAGAACGACTTTGGGGTGTTTTTTGATGTGAAAATTAAACAAATTAGCAGCACCATGTTTCTCCGGGTGAGCGTGTGGATTGCAATGGTAACCAGCGTGGTAGTGATCGGCCTACTTGAACAGGCCTATTTTTATGTTGGAAATTTTTTTTAAATTAAAGTTCTCAACAGATTTGTTTAATTTTTTGTGTTATTTGGCAGCTAACATTTGTCTCACTGGATGTAGGGCGTACAGCCACTCAGTAATTATCTGGCAGCCTGATGAAATGTTTTTTTTTTAAATATTTGTTGATGAAGTTCAGATACTAATATCCCCATGATTTTAGTATGTGATATAGTTATTATAATTTTTTTTAAATTAATATTATAAAGCATTCCTTTAGCAATAAAATGATACCTCATTCATGTTTTCATGACAAATATTAGTTTACTATTCCTATAAATGATTTTTTATAGGAACAGTATGCCACAGAGGATTTTCAGAGGTCACTTCTAGAGTTAAAGAGCTAAAGTGGATATTCAAGCTTAAAAAATAATGTGATGATGGTGAAATTGTGGTATAGCGTAATCACCCGCGTAAAACGCCCTTGCTCGTATAAACGCCCACCCCCCTCTTGGCCAGAATTTCATATAACCCCCCCCGACCCACTTTGGATTACTTATTTGTCAGCTTCTCTCATATCATACATTTTCTCATCAAAGTTGCCCATTTCCATAAGATTATTATATATTAAATTTACTAATGTGCTAATCAAATCACATAATGATTAGCAGTAATTGGTAACCATTTTTACAGTACAAATTATTCCCTGACACACAATAAGCATGCACGCATGGGGCTACATGTAATGAAGACTGATGATGGATGACGGACACGACACTGAATTTATCTCACGACGATAATATCACAATATTGCAGTCCAAATCGATACCCTATTTTCTTTGCCACATTCCAAATGCCCCCCTTTCATAAACGCCCCCTCATACTTCATAATGACAACTGTGACTCTCTGTCCACATATTATGTATAGTTTGCTTGTACATCGTTAGTGGAAAGCGGTTGTATGTCCCGATGCTTTCCCCAATTTTATAGATGAATGTGAGCATAGGGTTTGCACCGGAGGTGTTCACTGGGTTTTACTGCAAGGGACCGCATGCTTCTTTCCACTTTCGATTTAGGATCGACATATTATATTTATCAGGGTGAAGTGCCTGTCTTAGTTAGGTTGCAAGTATGATTACGCACAGTTAATGTTATTATAGTAGTAGTTCACATTTTGTGTATTGCCCCCACCTTTGGGGTTATAGTTTTACCATTAGTATAGTCAGCAGCAGGTAGTCTGGTATTCAGTGTGGCAATTTGCAAAGGCACTTGTTAGTTAAATCAGTTGTACATGTTTTTCCCATTTGTTCTAGGACTATCGCTGCTGCTGCGTTATATGTGGAAATGTGGGCTCTCTAGCAACCTGATGTTCAGGAGACTAGTATGGGCTCAGTCACAGGCCTGGCATTGGGTTGTAGAGTCCACATTTCGTTCACTTAAATCGTCACAGTGTGCCAAAAAGGGCTTACACACTGGACCCCCTAATAAACGTCATCCATTTGGCCTTTTCATATCTACATTGGTCTCTGTGTTGTTTCTTGCATAAAAACATATTACAGAAAATTACTTTTAGAAAACAATTGTAAGAGATGTGTCTGAATCCAAAACAGATATAAAAAAGAACTCTAATTGCACTGCACACATCTGCGATTTTGCCAATGCACACGGTTAAGCATGAAATGAATCATCTGAAGACACCATACCTCATGGACTGTCGTAAGGTAGTTGAGCATGGATTGTAATTCGTCCTCGTTGATTCCGTTGCCCTTCAGCACAAGCTGCTTCATGTAAAGCAACATGTATGCTCTCAGTTTCATCACCTCACCCTTACTGGGACGTGGGCCATCTGTAACAGAAAGTAGAATGTTCAATCAACCATAACCGCCACTCAACCATGGCGCCATGAAGTAACACTAGTTAGTGAAGGAACAGTGTAGATTATATATCATAAATTATTCATTCCCACAGAGGACTGTTACATGAATGGAACACATTACCTGATGATGGCATAAAACCAGCAGTGAGAATGTGTTTAAAAGCAAAATTGATAAATATCTCACAAGGGCAGGTTTTACAAAGATAACAAATGTTGGACTTGTTAAATATTGCTCTTGTTAAATTTTGATCAATCTAGTTAAACATTGTTAAATCTTGCTGAATCTTGTTAAATCTTGTTCAATGTTATTTAACTTCGCTAAACATTAAAACAAATCTTGCTAAGGTGGTATTTGGGTGGGATTTGACATTTATTTTTTAACTTAGAAAGCTGAATGTCTCAGGGAAACTGATGGAATGTCATTAATTAAGCCATACAAACTGTGGAAATGTTTATATCTTGTTAAATCAGTTAAATAGGGTTAAATATTGTTGAATCTTTCTAAACGTTATGAAATGTAGGTAAATATTGTTAAATCATGCTAAATTTTGCTCAGCCTTATTGAATCTTGTTAGATTTTGTTAAATCATGAAAAATCTGGCTCTTGTTAGAACTGGGTAGATCTGGTAGAATCTTGTTGACTCTCTTTTAATCTTGTTAAATCTTGCCAAATCTTGCTAAACATCTTAAAATCTCATAAGACCACGTAAAATCTAATAAAATCTTGTAAAATATGATTACATCATGTCATGTGTCGTCACCCACCTACGCCCTTGGGAATGAGGCCGCTGCGGTCGAGGGGGTTCGTCACCCAGTAGTAGTACTTGAGGGTGTGCATCGTCTGCAGCACGGAACTCACCCGCCGGATGTTGCTGTAGATGTGTGCATCGTTGATGAACTCACTTGCAAGGTACGCGTACAGCTTCATCTGTACCTGTTACCATGGCAACACATGGCAAGTGAGTAGGGGCAATAGTTAAGGTAGGGAGACGTTTACCATGACATAAGTTAAAGGAACACAGTCTGTTCCTCTACCTGGAATTGGCCGGCATTGTAATTTCTAACAGGAAGTCTGCTGTGTTGAATGTGGGAAAATGGGAAATTGTCTACCATCAAAGGCCTCGATCATATTGCCAATAAAGCTTGTTTTGAAACTGGAAGTTATGTTTACCATTTGAACATGCTCCGGGGGGTCATACCTCCCAAATTGGGACCCTTGTTACTGGCTTACTAAACACAATTTGGGTGGCAGTATACCTTCAGCGTAGTTGGTATAGTCTTAAGATGAATATATCAATTAATAAATGTAAAACTCGGATCAGAATGCCTCCTTTTAAGATGGGATTTTAGGTTATCTTATGAGTAGCTAATCCTATCACATTTTACCCCTATTTAAAGCACCATTTATTATTGAATTTTTGTCAAACTAGGTTAAGAAGTAGGGATGGTGACGTACATCGACGGGGGAGTAGATCCAGAGGGCGGGGTTAAACAGGATGTAGTCGAACAGGTGCTTGAGGAGAGCGCCACCTATTGGTAAGTTCACGAGGTACTTGGTGAGTTTCAGGAAGCAGTCGAGAACGTCTTCGTTGATGTGTTGCCGTGATGACTGTAAACAAAAAATTAAACTGCACTTGGATTATGTGCACTTTTCAACTGAGCAACTCTGGCAAGACAGAAACAAATGTGCCACTTAACATAAAAGCTAAATCTACTATTGCAACATATTAAATCAATGTAAATACTGACATGGTCTTAATTTATAACTGGTCATAATAAAAATTATATGAAAAATTTAATTATTAAATGAGCATCTATTCTAAAACAAGGACATGGCTTGAAAACCTTCACCAAAATATGGTGTCTAAGATGTGACAACTGTCCCGTGACAGCAGTCACACGATTGACATCACATGACAAGGTGGGTGAGACTACACACCTTCTCGAGGAGATAGCTGATGACGAGGAAGCCTTTATTCTGTACCAGCTGCTGCTGGATGTTGACTGAACTCTCCAGCAGGTCACACAAGAGACCCATCAGTGTAGAGCTGAAACAACATCAGGACATGCAGTCAGATAGGTATACAGAGCCAAACAGACAGACAACCAGCCACACAGACAGACAGACATACAGTCATACAGGTAGTCAGTCAGTCAGGCAATCAGAAGACAGACAGATGGACGGACGGACGGACAGACAAGACAAACAAACAGACAGAGAGACAGACAGACAGAGAGAGAAAGAGAGAGAGAGACAGACAGACAGACAAGCAGACAGACAGACAGAGAGACAGAGAGACAGACAAACAGACAGAGAGACAGACAGTCATGCAGGTAGACTGTCAGTCAGACAGATAGACATACATACACACAGCAGGATAGACAGCCAGACAGACACGCAAGCAGACAAACAGACACACAGAGAGCCAAACAGCCAGGCTGAAAGCCAGACAAACAGACAGCCAGCCACCCATAGATTATCTTCTGTTATGTAAAGACCACTAAAGAAACCTCTCCTCTCACTCACCAGATGGTGTAGTCGATCACCTCAGATGTCTTGTTACTAGATTCCTGCACAAAGTCAAGCTGCCCAAACAGTGGAAACAGCACCTGCAACATATGAAGGAACCATTCACTTAGTCCGTATACATGTTGCTCTCCTCCTAGAGCAGAGGCGAATGGTCCAAGGAAGTGGATGAAGATAGAAAGAAGCGAGTGGATTTCGGCACCTGGAGGGTGATACACTTACACTGCCTCCAAGTTGACCTCAGCACCTGAGAAGTGATACACTTACACTGCCTCCAAGTTGACCTCGGCACCAGGGAGGTGATACACTTACACTGCCTCCAAGATGGCCTCGGCACCTGAGAAGTGATACACTTACACTGCCTCCAAGTTGACCTCAGCACCTGAGAAGTGATACACTTACACTGCCTCCAAGTTGACCTCGGCACCAGGGAGGTGATACACTTACACTGCCTCCAAGATGGCCTCGGCACCTGGGAGGTGATACACTTACACTGCCTCCAAGTTGGCCTCGGCACTTGGGAGGTGATACACTTACACTGCATCCAAGTTGGCCTCAGCACCTTGGAGGTGATACACTTACACTGCATCCAAGTTGGCCTCAGCACCTGGGAGGTGATACAGTCATACTGCCTCCAAGTTGGCCCTGGCACCTGGGAGGTGATACACTTATACTGCCTCCAAGTCGGCCTCGGCAGCTGGGAGGTGATACACTTATACTGCCTCCAAGTTGGCCCTGGCACCTGGGAGGTGATACACTTATACTGCCTCCAAGTTGGCCTCAGCACCTGGGAGGTGATACACTTATACTGCCTCCAAGTTGGCCTCAGCACCTGGGAGATGATACACTTATACTGCCTCCAAGTTGGCCTCAACACCTGGGAGGTGATACACTTATACTGCCTCCAAGTTGGCCTCGGCACCTGGGAGGTGATACACTTACACTGCCTCCAAGTTGGCCTCGGCACCTGGGAGATGATACACTTATACTGCCTCCAAGTTGGCCTCAACACCTGGGAGGTGATACACTTATACTGCCTCCAAGTTGGCCTCGACAGCTGGGAGGTGATACACTTATACTGCCTCCAAGTTGGCCTCGGCAACTGGGAGGTGATACACTTACACTGCCTCCAAGTTGGCCTCCGCACCTGGGAGGTGATACACTCATACTGCCTCCAAGTTGGCCCTGGCACCTGGGAGGTGATACACTTATACTGCCTTCAAGTTGGCCTCGGCACCTGGGAAGTGATACACTTACACTGCCTCCAAGTTGGCCTCAGCACCTGGGAAATGATACACTTACACTGCCTCCAAGTTGGCCCTGGCACCTGGGAGGTGATACACTTACACTGCCTCCAAGTTGGCCTCAGCACCTGGGAGGTGATACACTTACACTGCCTCCAAGATGACCTCGGCACCTGGGAGGTGATACACTTACACTGCCTCCAAGTTGGCCTCGGCACCTGGGAGGTGATACACTTACACTGCATCCAAGTTGGCCACAGCACCTGGGAGGTGATACACTTACACTGCATCCAAGTTGGCCTCAGCAACTGGGAGGTGATACACTCATACTGCCTCCAAGTTGGCCCTGGCACCTGGGAGGTGATACACTTATACTGCCTTCAAGTTGGCCTCGGCACCTGGGAAGTGATACACTTACACTGCCTCCAAGTTGGCCTCAGCACCTGGGAAATGATACACTTACACTGCCTCCAAGTTGGCCCTGGCACCTGGGAGGTGATACACTTACACTGCCTCCAAGTTGGCCTCGGCACCTGGGAGATGATACACTTACACTGCCTCCAAGTTGGCCTCAGCACCTGGGAGGTGATACACTTACACTGCCTCCAAGTTGGCCTCGGCACCTGAGAAGTGATACACTTACACTGCCTCCAAGTTGACCTCAGCACCTGAGAAGTGATACACTTACACTGCCTCCAAGTTGACCTCGGCACCAGGGAGGTGATACACTCACACTGCCTCCAAGATGGCCTCGGCACCTGGGAGGTGATACACTTACACTGCCTCCAAGTTGGCCTCGGCACTTGGGAGGTGATACACTTACACTGCATCCAGGTTGGCCTCAGCACCTTGGAGGTGATACACTTACACTGCATCCAAGTTGGCCTCAGCACCTGGGAGGTGATACACTCATACTGCCTCCAAGTTGGCCCTGGCACCTGGGAGGTGATACACTTATACTGCCTCCAAGTCGGCCTCGGCAGCTGGGAGGTGATACACTTATACTGCCTCCAAGTTGGCCCTGGCACCTGGCGGGTGATACACTTATACTGCCTCCAAGTTGGCCTCAGCACCTGGGAGGTGATACACTTATACTGCCTCCAAGTTGGCCTCAGCACCTGGGAGATGATACACTTATACTGCCTCCAAGTTGGCCTCAACACCTGGGAGGTGATACACTTATACTGCCTCCAAGTTGGCCTCGGCACCTGGGAGGTGATGCACTTACACTGCCTCCAAGTTGGCCTCGGCACCTGGGAGATGATACACTTATACTGCCTCCAAGTTGGCCTCAACACCTGGGAGGTGATACACTTATACTGCCTCCAAGTTGGCCTCGACAGCTGGGAGGTGATACACTTATACTGCCTCCAAGTTGGCCTCGGCAACTGGGAGGTGATACACTTACACTGCCTCCAAGTTGGCCTCCGCACCTGGGAGGTGATACACTCATACTGCCTCCAAGTTGGCCCTGGCACCTGGGAGGTGATACACTTATACTGCCTTCAAGTTGGCCTCGGCACCTGGGAAGTGATACACTTACACTGCCTCCAAGTTGGCCTCAGCACCTGGGAAATGATACACTTACACTGCCTCCAAGTTGGCCCTGGCACCTGGGAGGTGATACACTTACACTGCCTCCAAGTTGGCCTCAGCACCTGGGAGGTGATACACTTACACTGCCTCCAAGATGACCTCGGCACCTGGGAGGTGATACACTTACACTGCCTCCAAGTTGGCCTCGGCACCTGGGAGGTGATACACTTACACTGCATCCAAGTTGGCCACAGCACCTGGGAGGTGATACACTTACACTGCATCCAAGTTGGCCTCAGCAACTGGGAGGTGATACACTCATACTGCCTCCAAGTTGGCCCTGGCACCTGGGAGGTGATACACTTATACTGCCTTCAAGTTGGCCTCGGCACCTGGGAAGTGATACACTTACACTGCCTCCAAGTTGGCCTCAGCACCTGGGAAATGATACACTTACACTGCCTCCAAGTTGGCCCTGGCACCTGGGAGGTGATACACTTACACTGCCTCCAAGTTGGCCTCGGCACCTGGGAGATGATACACTTACACTGCCTCCAAGTTGGCCTCAGCACCTGGGAGGTGATACACTTACACTGCCTCCAAGTTGGCATGTTATTAAATATACAGTGTCTGTATAATCAAAATAACCTGTTACATTTTATTCATTACTTGTTGTAATGTTACTTTTTTCCTATTACAACTTGTCAGTTGTTTTGTTTCTGTTGGTTTCTTTCCTACAACTGTATCCATTGTACAGTAGACCCTCAGTATTACGGCCAGCCATGGGACTGGGCAAAAGTGACCTGAATAGCAGGACTAATTTCCTCTACTTATCTATGAGGGCGGTCGACTGCGTAACCATAGTTAGGTCTAACCATAACTATTTTCTACTACCGACCGTAACCCTAACTGACCCTAACCCTAACTTCGTACATTAATAACGTTAACTCAAATGAATAAATGACATTGAAACTAACCCGTCATATGACTGTTTGCAATGTTTACACGCTCGACCCAGGTGCTGTTTTTAAAAATTTGTAGTAACAACGGGTGACCTTAATTGCAAGGTGGCTGTATTACGGAGGTTCGACTGTACAGTGGAACCTCACTATTAAGGTCACCTTTGGGACTGGACAAAAGTGACCGGAATAGCGAGGTGACCTTATTAGCGGGTTTAATATCCTATACTTTACTGTCTGTGGATATAATCTGGGACTGTTCTATGGTGACCTTAATTGCGAGGTGGCTGTATTATGGAGGTTCAACTGTACCTGTATCCCGCCGATGGAGTGCAGCGTGCTGTGGATGGAATGCGTGACGACGGCCTTCACGTCCTGAAGCATGAGTGCATGTGGCGTGTGCACGAAGAACGACGAGTTGCCCTTGGGCGAGGACTCCAGACACAGCTGACTGTCACAGGCCACTGGAGTGTACATGAACACGATCGAGTTTGTCAACTTGCTGTCATACAGCACCTGCGGGTGGACAGCGAGACAGTTATTATTAAAAAGAAAACTAAAAGTAAATGCTTATATAAAAAAGTTAAGTAATGGGAAGTTCTTGTATTATAATAAAGCAACGTCAAGATAAGTTCTTATATAGTGCAGTATCCAGTCCTCAGGACTGCTCATAATGCTTTACACTTTACTCCCTGGCAGACCTGTTCAATCGAACATCATCTTGACTTCTCTGGGAAGTCAAGATGCAGTTCAATTCTACATTTCGAACCGGATTTGACTTAAAACGCAAAGCGAAACTGACCCTTCAATTCATAAAACATCATCCGGCAGAATAAAAGTAAATGTTTCTTCCAAGTGTATATACTGTATCAAAGGCTGACAAAGTGTGGTCGATTTAAACAAAATACTTATTCAAACCATTCCATTAAAAAAATGACCACAGACAACTAACCTGTGGTAATTTTGTAACCATAAATTACTTATATGATGTCTCGTTGGTAGGTAGACAGCAACTGTGTTCACTCCATACACTTTTGATTTCGTCAGCTGTTTAAATGTGTCTACATGAACACAGACAGTGGTGGATTGATGTGAGCGAACAGTTTTTGTGCAGTGATTGCAAGATGGCTGAATGTTTCCCCAAGACGCCGAGATGATGATCGAATGAATAGGTCTGCCGGGGATGAAGTGTAAAGTGCTTTGAGCAGTTGTAAAGGTTGGAGTCACTGGATAGATACCGCACTATACCATTTGTATATGTGAACGCTTAACATCAACAGATTGCACAGAATTGAATACATCATACCTTCTTTATGGCTGGATTCATCAACATGTTGCTTTCAGACTCAAACCGAAACTGACTCTGAAATCAAAGTAACAAGTCCAGTTAAAACACAATAAATACAAAACAAACAATTATTAATTATTAACAACATTTTCTTCATCAAACGACAATAAAATGTCACTCCAGGTGTGGGCCATGTTGGCCTTAATTGCAAGTTGGTCTTAATAGTGAATCAGGGAAAGTCTCACTGAACTAATTCAAAATTGACACATATCCATCCTCGCAAGCCCGGAGTGGTGACTATGTATACTTAACCCTGCAAGTCTCCTATGCATTGTATGGAAGTTAGCTGAATCAAACTCATTATTTACTTCGCTGTACCACCCATGAGAACAGTGCAGACACCCGTCCGACCGGCGCCCCAGTTCCAAGATAAAGCCCTCGACTTCCAGGAATCCCAATATAATTACCCATTCAGCCATTCTCATGAACCATTAAGCCGGTATCGTGTATTCAAATAACCACAAACTTTCCACTGGAACTTGCTGGCAAGCAGTATTATTGGTTGAGCTTATACTGAGTTTCGCAAGGTGATCTGCTGGAGGCACTGAGACTGATGCAATCAGCAGCACCCCATTGCACAAGGATGTACGTACCTTGTATCCCGGCCCAAGGCTGTAGATTGCAGCCACCTGCTGGGAAGTGAAGGCCTCACTAAACAGGTACACAGACGACATCTGGCCGCAGAACATCGAATCTTCATCCATGTCTTGTTTGCAACCCAAGTAGCACTTGTCAAACACCTGGTGCAACCAACAACAATAATGACGATTTAAGGCAAGGTTGTCCGTTCCGTTACTGGGAATCAATCAGGTGATAACTATTAGCAGGAAATTCACTGATTCGGTGTCTTGAATGTGTGCGCACTGTGAACATGCTAGTGTTAAATGTGTGAACATTGTGATCATGCTGGTCTTGAATGTGTGAACACTGTGAACATGCAGGTCTTGAATGTGTGAACATTGTCAACATGCTGGTCTTGAATGTGTGAACATGCTTTTCTTGAATGTGTGAACATAGTGAACATGCTGGTCTTGAATCTGTGAACATCGTGAACATGCTGGTCTTGCATGTATGAACACTGTGAACATTTAACAAGATTTAACAAGATTGCCATCCAGAGAATTAACTCTAGATGGCAGGTGGACAAGGAAGCCCTTTGGCTTATCGAGAGTCCAACCTTTTTATTTACATATATCCAGCCCTTCTGAGGTATGTGTTGATTTTATTTTTAAACATATTCACACTACTAGCACCCACACAATCAGCAGATAATCTGTTTCATTCATTCACAGTCCTTTGTGAAAATGAGAACTTTCTTACGTCTAATCTACACTGCTCCTTTACTAATGTAACTTCATGTCCTCCAGCCTTTCTATCTTTCTTAACTGAAAAAAACATATTTCTATCAATATTTTCATAACCATTCAATATTTTAAACACTTCTATCTGATCTCCCCTCAATCTCCTGGTCTCTAGTGTTGTTAAACCACATTCTTTTAGGCATTTTTCATAACTAAGATCCCTCAGTTTTGGTATAATTTTAGTCGCTCTCCTCTGTACTCTTTCTAGCATATCTATGTCCTTCTTGCGGTATGGCCTCCACGCTTGTATACAATATTCTAAATGAGGCCTAACTATTGTTTTGTACATGTCTTGAATGTGTGAACATCATGTACATGCTGGTCTTGAATTTGTGAACATGCTGGTCTTGCGGTTAACCCTGATAATACTGCCAACTGGGTATGCTTAGAATCTGAATTCAACATATTTATGCACGTATTAAGAAGACACTTAAGAGGAAGATGCAACCTAGTTGTAACAATGATTCAACAAAGCTACAATCTCAAGATGTCAAGTGAATCCGTATATAAGCAATATGATTATGTAATCTGAAAATACTGCAGCGGATACAGGTAGGTTAGAAAACAAAATTAAAGAATGAAGAAATGTTCCACCAACCAAGAAAATATGAAGGTAAACCTACTAAGAGATGTTTATATTACATTATTTAAATTCTGTATAGTATGTTTATGCTTAGCATCACAATCATAACATATTATTCATATAATTATTCTAAACTAGTTAACTTAATAACATAATTAATCTATTCTTATTATTCTTAATAGCTTGTACACACCTGTTCACTTATTTATTTTAATGACAATATAGCTTCATTTAATAGTAAACTAGTAATAACTGCATATTTGTGCATTTTAGTATTTTAAAAATATGTATAGTTTTATATTATTAATGTCTTTGTAATAACCACTATACAGCACCCAGGGACAATGATTTGGATGGGGTGTTATATATGAAAGTATTATTATTATTACTGCAATGTCTGTACTTACATCGCTGGTACTGACTAGCCAGGCCATCTCTGTGTGTGACACCAACTGTCCATCCACGTAGCAGTTGAGTTCGTTCTTGCTCCACCGGTTATACAAGTACACCACGCTCACCATGTACCACTGGAAGCACATCACACCATATACAACTGCAAGCACATCACATCATGTACCACTGCAAGCACATCACACCATGCACCACTGCAAGCACATCACACCCTGTACCACTGCAAGCACATCACACCACGTACCACTGCAAGCACATCACACCATGTACCACTGCAAGCACATCACACCACATACTACTGCAAGCACATCACACCACATACCACTGCAAGCACATCACACCATGTACCACTGCAAGAACATCACACCATGTACCACTGCAAGCACATCACACCCTGTACCACTGCAAGCACATTGCACCACATACCACTGTAAGCACATCACACCATGTACCACCACAAGCACATCACACCACATACCATTGCAAGCACATCACATCATGTACCACTGCAAGCACATAATGTACCACTGCAAGCACATCATACCATATACCGCTGCAAGCACATCACACCACATACCACTAAAAGCACATCACACCACATACCACTGCAAGCACATCACACCACATACCACTACAAGCACATCACACCACATACCACTGCAAGCACATCACACCCTGTACTGTTGCAAGCACATCACACCATGTACCGCATGCAAACAAACATTCACTCTCTCCTTCATATATACATTATTAAAACTTTCTACTGGAACATATCACAATCACACCATTTCTACTAATTTTTCCAGTGAAACTGGATGTACCCATCCACCCACTGCCATTTAGAAACCTGAACAATATCACTCCCCCCACTTTGGCTGCGTATTTCAAAAGCGACTAAAAGCTGTAGGTACCAGACATTGGGTAGATGTGTAACTTCTCATTCATCCAGCTATTGTAAAACAGATCTACATTTGCTCGCAATGAACCTTGACTAAGAAGAAGAAACTTTGTTCTACCAACATAGACCTGTTCAGAGATCGGTTCATTTTGGTTCTAAGCAAAGTATCCTGGGTAAATTTTTGTTCAATTACATAGCACTAAATTAAAGTTAAGCAGACAGTGACAAGACCAATTGTACTGCTTGCTGTCAAGGTGAGTTTGATACTGCTCAGGCAACATACCTTTACCTAAAATCAATCGGCAGTCCAATCACAATGCAAACTAACACATTTTGCTACACATTCCTCGGTTTACATTGATATTTTGAACACAATTCTCCCACAGTTCCATGTTTACACAGGCGCAGCCATGAAAATTGGCAATCTCCGAACAGGTCAGTGGCCTGTTATTATAAGAGAAGATAGTACAAAATGTATTACCAGACCCACTTACCTTGCGCGGAACAAAGTCGTACTTGATGCAGTGTTGGAACCCCTTCCCCTTCACTTTCATTGCTGTGATGACCAGTGTGTTGCCAAGGAAATGACCATAGTAACCAATACCCTTGCTTGTCTGGAAACTATAGCAACACAACAGGTAAAACACATTAATAATAATACAGTTTAATTCAGACGAAGTCCATACACAGCTGTACTTGCATAAAATACATGTAATAACAATCATATCATGGAGTAGAATAACATGCATAAATATACACAAACATGTTTTATAAGTAGAACAAATATAATAATATGTATAGGACAAGACAAGTTTCTAAAATTAATAGGTAATGACGAATAACAAATATTTATATATATATAAATATGACATTATTAAATCTACTGTCACATAATCACAATTCTTGCAAATATAGTATTTTTCATATGTCCCCGGACAATATTTTTTTGAATATACCAACAGTTTAGTTAAAGATAATTCCATGAAAATGTTGTATAAAATGTATATATCTTTTCAGCAGAGAACTGTAAGCACGCATGTAGGAAGTAAACAGGAAACACTGTTTACTCTAAAGTGAGACAGATAACCATAACCAGAGACACAGCCTGGTCCCTGATCCTATGTAGTCACAGAGACACAGCCTGGTCCCTGGTCCTATGTAGTCACAGAGACACAGCCTGGTCTCTGTGACCAGAGACAATTGTCTGGTCTCTGTGACCAGACAATTGTCTGGTCTCTGTGACCAGAGACACGGCCTGGTCTCTGTGACCAGAGACACAGCCTGGTCCCTGGTCCTATGTAGTCACAGAGACACGGCCTGGTCTCTGTGACCAGAGACACGGCCTGGTCTCTGTGACCAGAGACACAGTCTGGTCTCTGTGACCAGAGACACGGCCTGGTCTCTGTGACCAGAGACACGGCCTGGTCTCTGTGACCAGAGACACGGCCTGGCCTCTTTGACGAGAGTCACGGCCTGGTCTCTGTCCACTCACCAGTAGAGGAAGGGTTTCTCTCGCTCTATGTTCGTGCCGGTCACTGGGTCGAGTCTGAACCAGCAGTGGAAGGTCCAGCCATTCTGGTATGGCCAGCGCGCAATGGGGGGCAGGTGGATCCCCTGTCAGAACAATACAGTTGTGTATATATGTACTACCATATGTGTTATACTGTGTGGTATATCTATTTTAAATGACCATCTTAGCATTAACATTTCAGTTTATTGATTATTAAATCTAATGCATTGTAAACTGCTGTGAACAACTGTGGATCTACTGTTATAGGAAATTAAATATATTATTATGTGGTTTTATATTGTTATGCTGTAGTATATTCTGTTTCCCGAATCATTTCCTCTCCAGCCATATTATGATAGGTTGACATGTCACGGGACTGACGACGGACAAACTGTACAGGTTCAAGAGGATGGGCAGACTAACTCATGTACTGATGTACAAGGAGTGCCAAGCAATTTCTTGAGACTTGCACATCATTCTAAACTTATATTTTTATGTGTTTAGTGTAGAAATATCACCAAGTAAACATGCATTTCCTGAAAGGGGAGATCATTTTCTATTTAATTTCAAACATGTAATAGTAAGATAACACAACATAACTTACGTTCACTAATATACACGCTTAGACTGTCATCCAACGTGATTTGCAAGGTATACCAGCACCAGAACACCTCCCTTTTATAATGATTAACCTTACTGGCCAATCAATAATAGTGTCATATGCACCAGCCGATGCCAGTATACGTTGCAAAAATGCAATAGGTGCAATCGACTGCTTGGCACTTCTTGGTAAAACCGGTGCTGGGAGGGATCGGTTATTTGGCATTGAAGCGGTTGAGACAGAACACAATACCAATGTTGTCGATGTGGCCAACTCACCGCGCCCTTCTTGCCAGGGAAACTGAAGAATTCATTGGCGCCATGTTTCTGTGGCATCAGACGCAGCACTTGAAGCAACTTCACTGAATGGTGCGGCTGGCAATGAAGAAACAACACAGCGTAAACCACAAAGCTGACCAAATTCCTTAATCTTCTTCTTCTTCGATTATACGATTAACATCATTTTGTTGGTGATTCCGTCATAGTTTTTTTGAGAACGAGTCCTCCACTCAGTGAGTCCACAACAGGTTTTTTCCATTTCCCTGTGTGGGGTCTTTTACTTTCCTTAACACATACACCAGATAGAAGGGACCAACGGCTTATATCATGTTCTGAAAGATACAGGCAACGTAGGGTGAATGAAATTGCCCAAGTTTCAACACAGCGGCCAAACCAGTACCAAACCACGGCCAGGTTGGTAATCATTAGCAGGAAGCTAACAGAATTAGACAAAACACTCAAACTGTGAATACTGTTTCGGTCTTATTAAACACAAGTTTGCAGGCATTAGACCTTCAATATACATAATCTATTAATATTATTATTACATTATGTTCAACAAACATGCCTAAGTGTAAACCAATGTGACTATGTGAATGAGGTTGAAAAGGACATTGGCACTGGGTGGTATTATGTGACATTATTCTAATACTTACCCATTTGCCATTCTGCCCCTTGAGAAGGCCAACGAGAAGCCTGAGTTCCTTCACTGTGATGCTGTAGCTGGCCAGTACACACAACATGTCAATGAGAAGGTCTGAAACATGCAACAAACACAGCTAAATACACAATGAACTAGGTATTAAATTGCACACACACACACTGACACACATACACACACACTGACACACATACACACACACTGACACACACACACACACACACACACACACACACACACACACACACACACACACACACACACACACACACACACACACACACACACACACACACACACACACACACACACACACACACACAAACACACACGAGCCAAAAATAACTGTCCAGTTTATGTCCAATAAATTTTGTGATTTTAATAGAAATGCAAACCTTATAGTTTCATCTGTCAATGTCGACTATATTTTCCTTGACAAATAATCCAAAAGAAATAAACTACTTGCTTTGATTTACGATTGGACAGATTCAGAAACAGTAGACAATATGAGCCAAATTACCTCGTTTCTCAAAACGTCACAGTTATGAAGTTTGTGTCAAATTTAGCAATACATCAAAAACTACTGAAGATATTTCAACAAACGAGGTATCATTTTAAAGCTCATGAAATATGAAATCCAAATCAGTACTCCATTTCACAATTTCGCGATACAATCCAGCTTTGCTGTGCCATGTCATGTACATCTTTCTAAGGATATCACAAAATAGCTATTTAAACATGTCCATATTAGAATGTCATAAAATAAAGCTAATATGTCCTTGTTAAAATGTCATAAAAATAGCTAAATATGTATGTGTTAGAACGTCATAAAATAAAGCTAAATATTTCCTTGTTAGAATGTCATAAAAATAACTAAACATTTCCTTGTTAGAATGTCATAAAATAGCTAAATAAGTCATTGTTTGAATGTCATAAAATTGCTAAATAAGTCCATGTTAGAATGTCACAAAAGTATCCAAGGTAGCTAAATGTGCCACTGCTGCAATGTCCATGCAAAAACAACTTAAATACCTAAATATACTCCTGTCAGAATGTCATAAAAGTAAAAAAAAACATAAATGCTAGCTAGCGCAGTGGTTCTGAACTCCTGGGTTGTGCACAAATTTGGGTTGCCAAGCCATGAGTGTCCAGTGACTATCTGAACTTTCTTTTATTTTCCTGCCTGCCTTTGCCAGGATGAGTAATTTATGCCAAATTTTGCGTGAAGTTGAAATGCCGTGTGATATACTGGTAATACCATAACATTTCAAATTCATGCGACATTTAACATAAACTGTTCTTCTCACATGTCTGTGATGCATGGCTTGGGTCAAGTGATATATTATTCTGTTCGATGCTGTCGAAAATGCTGTGTGAACAGTTTTTTATTCACTAAACAATAAAAGCCTGCAAAATAAATGTTCTCAGACAAATGTGGCTTTAATCAATTAATCATCATTGTCTTCCACTTTACCATCACTTGTATGACATACATTAGAGTAAAGTCCTTCAAACTGTCGAACACGTGCAATTTTGCCAACTTCGTTCACCAACTTTGCTTTTGATTTGCTTTCTATGTCGATAAACTACCAAACAGCATCAATTTGGTGATCCTCCATAATGTTTGCAAGCAAGTTTAATAAAAATTATGTTCTCACTGATCATTCATTAATGTTGTGCCTATTTATTTTAAAAAAAAATTTCATCTATTTGAAAGCATGGGTCATCAAACAATTCCCCCAGCCAAAGTTCGAGTCACAGTCAAAAAAAAGTTTAAGAACCACTGCGCTAACACATCGTAAATGTAGCTATGTAATTATCCATCCTCATACACCAGGGGGCGCTACAGATTACATCAGTCTCAGTACCCCCTGGCAGAGCAAAATACATAACATGAGCAAACTTATTGGCTGAAATGAAAACGAGTCGTACACTCCGGCAAGCGATATCATTGGCTGAGCTAAACTTCAGTGTCTTGATACACCTCTAGTGTCTATATAACTACCTGCCAACATGTCGTCTGCACTCCTCAGCTGACCCAGCACAAGTTCGATCAGACCAACTTCGGTACACGCCTGAAGATTGCGCGTACTCTTGCGTAGAATTGCTGTGAAGTGGCTCCACAGCTCACCCTGGTGGTCACAATAACAACTACATCAGCATTTCTTGAACGGTGTGTACAACATATCACAAATACTCCAAGGTACACAGACTGGTCAGTTTATCATTTAACAATGTTTTCTGTCATGATTTTGATATAACACATATTTTGCAAATATTGCATTCAAAGTTTGAACGTTGTGTTAGTTTAGTACTCACAAAACACAGTCCCTTACGCTTATGACTGGTGAACAAGGCAACGTAACATAACTTACCCAAATTTTGAAACTTTAATATAAAAAATGTCACAGAAAGTTAAAGTGAAACAATATTTCACCGAAATGCAGACATGTTTTACTTGAACTTAATGTCATCGGAATTTCAGAGTCAAATCCGTCTTACTTACTACAAATACCATTTTCACAAAAACCAGGAACTCTTGCTTAAAAGATCCATATTCTAAATGTCTAACACTTATTTCCTTAATCGGGCACAGAACAAAACTGTTGCTCTGACTAAAATCCTGATAATTATTGAATATACTTTTCACGAAATGACGTTCTGCTAAAATCCGCACTGCAAATATATCAGCTGCATTTACACAAATGACAATTATTTGTCTTGTGGCCAGTGCTATAGTACATATATACTACATAATTTTATATTACTATACCATGTATTAAAATATAAATGATAGTTCTAATCCGTGATCAAACAAGATTCAATGAGGCAAATGTTTGCATGAGGCAGACTTGACTAAAATTAGAAAACCAAAAGTGAAAGTGCACTCACCTGTAACATGGGTGAACAATGGGTCATGAGATCCAACATGTGCAAAATGTTCTCGGGATCTTGAATGATAAAGTTTGTCTCCAGCTCAAATTCACCTCCCACCAGCTGAAACAAGGACGAAGGACTTGCTCAGTGAAATCCAAATACAAAGTACTTCCCCTTATGGTCACCTCTGTAAAAGAGCCACCCCGCAATTAAGGTCACCCGGGAGTCCCAAATTATTTTTGAGGTCTCACTATAGTATTGGGATACATTTTAAGGCGGCTTCTTTAACTTGTTTAGCTGATCGCAAATCCAGTTCTTTGATGTCCAAATGTGTCTACATAATATCTGCAGTGAGTCTAGTAAAGTGTGTACATGTGTTGGAATGCTCAGAGTTTATTTCGCCATTCATTACATCTGACACACAATTACTAAGCCAATGTTTAGCCTTCAACGCACTGCATTTGTGAATTATTGCATGTTTTTTGAGACAACAAGGAAAGTTGACAGCATCAGCATAGAAACATTTGCATTTAAACATATCGCACATTCATAAGATTCCATTTTTTTAATTTACCTGAACTGATTCTTGGACAAGAATTAAATATAAGTCAACTGTTTGGCTGTTTATAAATAACAATGACGTCACAAGTGGTACTTTCTCTCCAAACATGTAAGGCGTAGCTGGAGTGACCCATGTACCTCAACTCATGCAGTCATGGAGACAACAATGATACCTAAGTCATACATATGATAAGATAAACACACATACATGTGGCCTACGCTGCCACTCAAAAGATAGAGAACCTGTCTTGAGAGTTCTCCATAAAGTACATCGGGTTTAGGGGGTGAGGTCTACGGTCAAGTATAATGAAGTGATATGTAACGATTTTTTTAATGTTGGCTCATCGAACTGTCGACATCTGACGGATAACATTAATTGTGCAGCCAGTTTACGTAGATTTCAACAGCATTCCAACATTGTTTTTATTACTTTCACACACTTATATTTTATGTGTGAACCATGAATCAATACTGATATGTGAAGAATAATATAATTATCTAAAAGTAATGATGTATGCATGTATAATTTATTTTCGGGATGGACATGCCAACGTAATAAAGGGGGTAGAAGATCTCAAATAGCATGATGTACTTTATGGAGGGCCCCTTACTCAAAATACTAAGAGTGAGCCACTGTCTTAGTTAAAAGACAAGAGATACCGTCTCATTGAACAGACTAAGGTATTACATGAAACTGAGACTACCGTGTGGCACTGCAATGTCTAGAAGCCAGACAATTGTGACTAAACATAGTGCACCAGTAACCAATCTATAAACATAGTGCACCAGTAACCAATCTATAAACATAGTGCACCAGTAACCAATCTATAAACATAGTGCACCAGTAACCAATCTATAAACATGCACCTCAATTACTGTACACGCTGTATGTAAGTAATACTACTCTCACAAAATACCTGCACCTCTGCTGCCATTAATGTGAAAATCAATAAAACACCATTGAAATATTTCCGCAAAAGCCTGTCTCCTATTTGCAAATACAATATTGAATTCAGTTGATTCTTGTGAAAATCATGATTGAATGCTTGATTCAATCTTCGATTGGTGCGTTCAGGGAACACCATTAATTCTGGCATCTCTAAAGCAAATGCATTCCCGTTATGATTCTGTGTAATATGCAATAAAGTAGGCAAATTAATAAGATTTTCTTGGAACCTATACATTATGTCAAATTTATGTCTTGCATTTGGAAAACAAGAGAAGAAAAACAAATGTTGATATTAATGTTCTCAGCAATAAGTTATTTCTCAGTATTCACACACATGGCTCCATGAAAAAAACAGTACATGCAGTGAACGAATGTAAATTCAAAATACTGTCACGAAGATAACGGTTTCTCTTGGTTTGTTGTTTCATGGCTGGGTGTAAGGCTCATAGGCATCAGAACCAGGGGGCCAATGTTGAGTGGTTGGGGGTATAACCCCCCAATATTTTGTGGGATTTTAAAACAGTCAATAACAACCACCCACTTCTGTTTTCCTGCAAAATTTTGAACATCATCGCAAAAGATATTCAAGCGCACAACACCCACCCATTGTTCCGATGATGTGCACATGTATGATATGTATATACATGTATTTATGAGTGTTATTGATGCAAATAAACATCCAACGTGTGGGTCGCCGTACACGGCGTACAGTAGCTAAGGAGTTATTAAGGAGTATTAATTGTTGAGGAATAAACCTAATGTCCTGAGAGGTGTACATGTATGAACAGAGCTGGTTCTTTTACTGTGGAATGGATCTCCCCCAACAGTCAGAGAGCTCCTTCCAAACACATCTACCTCTCATGACATATATTATTTATATTCTTTACCTGTTCTGACAGCCATAAGCCAAAGAGCATTTTAAATATGACACACTATGAATAACAAGGAGGAATGGATTGACAACTTGTCAACTATTAATTTACAAGTGATGAAATACAGTATGGAAAATAACTAATAATTTATATAATTTGTTACTCCATGGTTGGGTGTAAGACTTGTAGACATTGGATCCAGGGGCAATGCTGAGAGTAGGGGGACTCAGCCCCCCCCAATATATTGTGGGTTTTTGACAATTTTTTTGTTCCAAAATATTAAATTTTTAAACAGCTACTTTTGGCACTTACTGTTTTGTAGTTTTCTCTTTCCCGCACTCCTGACCAAATTGAGGCTAAATATAACTGATTCAGCTAAATTCTTATTAATAAATACCTAACTTAAAAATATAAAGTAATCAATCCACAAACATACTCTGCAAAACCGGGACATCAAAGCAAGGATGCATGGGAACTACATCAACAACCCCGGGGAGTACCCTAACTCTTCATAATGAATAGAAAACATGTTTTATAGAAATGAACACCCAGTGCTCGAATTGGAAAGCAATAACCAATAAAAAATCGTCCCTTCCCTCGGCCGTGGGAGCGTGGCAGTGAATCTGTATGCGATGGGGACGGGCAATAAACAAGACGCGAGAGATTGGATGTACAGTATGAAAGCAGGCGGCTTGTTTCATCGCCGGGAAACTTATTCCCAAACGCTTCCAGCAGACGTGATGAACATGGCAGACGCTGCTAAATAGCAATGGTAAAAGAGATTTAGTTTGACTCGAGTGTGTGTTGCACTGTGGATGCAACATTTCCCACCGTCACCACCTTTAGGCACTTCAATAGTTATGCTGGGTTTTGGTTACTTAATATATAAAATTAAAACTGTTCACCTTTACAGGGTTTTTTGTCTACACACCAGCCATGCATAAATTGTGTTAATATTGGTTTTGTTTTTATGTTATTTGTTACAAGTACTACAAATAACTGTATTTTTTTGTATTGTCCAGTTTTCTTTTATGAAATGGTTAAATTGTCTGACCAATATATTTGTTTGTTGTCTGACAAATATATTTACTCCGACTTGGACATTTAAAATAGTAAGTTATTTTTACACTGAGTTGTAAGAGTACATTATTTTTTGCAATGAAAATATGACTTTAGTTCACATAAATTGTGTAAATATTTCTTTGTTATGCATTCTTATGTTATTATTTACGTGTACTATTATTTTTACATTATTTTTACACTGAGTTGTAAAAGTACATTATTTTTTGTAATGCCAATATGACTTTAGTTCCCATATATTGTGTAAATATTTTGTTGTTATGCATTTTTATGTTATTATTTAGGTTTAAATAACTGTTGTATGACCAATATATTTATTCCAACTTGGATATTTAAAATAGGAAGTTGTTTTTACACCGAGTTGTAAACGTACATTATTTATTTTTTATGCAATGCCAATACGACCTAGGTTCACACAAATTGTATTTATTCCTGTAATAAACAGTCTTAAGTCAACATTATATCAGGCATTTAATTAATTATATTGAACTTGCTCTCATTTCAATGTACGATTATGTTGGTTAAAAAACCTACTATGTATTGGTGTAAAATGCATTACAATGTTGGTTAAAATGCATTAGAATGCATCAGCTCCTAGTAGCCTCCTACCATTAGAAATAGGTTTTATTATTAAGTCTCTTTCTCGGGCCATCTTGTCAAATGGTCCTGATTTTTTTTATCACATCACTTTTTTCGTTCTTGTATTTTTTTCTAAACATAATCTGTTTTTTTCTATCTCTGACACTTTAAGTAGCTACTTATCATGCACTGCTTTACCTTTACATGAACAAAAGATAAATATTACTAAACAAAATCTTGTAACTCAAACACTAAAAGCACACACTCTTACTGAAACATTACTGCACATTGAAAATATGCCGATTTCAATAAAATTTAAAATACAGGTAAATGATAACTGACGAAACTTTCCTCCAATTTACAGGTAGTATTAAAAAAAAATGTCTAAATAATATGTTAAGCATCAGTAATACTATTGATGAAAATAATGAACTGCCAATAATACGCTGATCGTCATATTATGATTTTGAAATTTTTTATTTATTAGTCCAAAACAATAATAAACATTACAGTATCCTAAGCTCAAATATACAATCCATTAACACAAAGTTTAGTGAACTCGAGGCATTTGTGAACGACTTATCTTCCTTAAATTTTAAATATAATATGTCTCCAAGAGAGCTGGCTCTCTGATAATGATGACATCACTAATTCAATTAAATGGATATGACTGTATATCCCAAGGAAAAAGTTGCAGGACTAAAGGGAAATTATTAATATATATAGATAAACACTTTGATTATGAAGTAAAGATGAAATTAAATATGTATGAACAATGGGAGGGACAAATAATCCAAGTAAATGGAGGAGGCTTATCACACACAGTCACTATAGGAAATATATACCGACCTCCAAGGCCTTTAACTGAAAACTATAACGAATTCATAAATGAATTTACAATGGTTATATCATTTATTCAACATCATCAAAACAACAACCTTATTCTTGCGGGGGACTACAATATAAATATGCTAAAAATAAACGAGCAAGAACATTGTAGCACTTTCTTTGACATGTTAACTTCATTCAGTATCTTCCCCCAAATCACCCTTCCTACAAGGTTCACAACATGTACTGGTACAGTTATTGATAATTGTTTATGTAAATTAACTAAACATATTTTACAAAGCACAGCAAGAATATTAATTAAACAAATTTCTGATCATCAACCATATTTTACGCTTATTGACACTGCTCTGAAAGAGGAACATACTACAAAATTTATACGAGTTAATGTACAAAATAAAGAGGCTATGTTAAAAGTCAAAAATTATGTAATCTCTTCTGAAATACATAAAAAAATTAATGCTGACCCAAACTACAATTATAACATTATCATCAATGAAATAAATCAAGGTAAAAATAAATCTGTGACTAGCAAATTAGTGAAATGTAATCAATATTCGCAAAGCAAAGCAATTATATTTTGACAAATGTTTTAATCAATTTAAATTTGATATAAAAAACACCTGGAAAACTATAAATGAAATCCTGTCTAAAGATCAAATTAATAAATAATTTCCAAAATATTTCAAAGAATCCGATTCTATTGTGTATCTACAAATTAGAAATTGCAAATAAATTCAATACATTATTTACCAATATAGGTTGTAATCTAACAAATTATATTAAATACAAAGGCATTCAGGATCATTCATATTATCTAAATAAAATAGTAAACTGTAATTTTACATTTAATAATGTTGAAGAAGATACCATAAAGAGAACTATAATTAATCTAACCAACAAAAGTAGCTGTGGATGTGATGGTCTCTCCACCAAACTGCTAAAAATGCTTGAACCTGCACTAACCAAATCTTTAACTTTATTAACAAATCAAGTATTAACCACAGGGATATTCCCTGATAAACTAAAAATTGCTACGGTAATTCCAATTTATAAAAAAAAGTGAGCCAGCAGTATTGAATAATTATAGGCCCATATCTCTTCTACCAGCTATTTCAAAAGTACTTGAAAACATTATTTTTGATCAACTATCATTTTACTTAAAAGACAGCTTTTTTTGACCATCAGTATGGATTCCGACCTAAACATTCAACTGAATACGCGGCTCTAGAATTAACAGATAGAATAATAACCCAACTGGATAAGGATGAAATACACATAAATATTTACCTAGATCTTTCCAAAGCCTTTGATACCATTAACCATTTAATGTTAATTGACAAATTGAAATATTATGGTATACATGGAACACATCTGAACTTATTCAGCAGTTACCTAACAAATCGTAAACAATATACGGAAATTGACAATATAAAATCAAATATGTTATCAATAACAACAGGTGTACCACAAGGCTCAATCTTAGGACCCCTGTTATTCATCATATATATATATATCAATGATTTTGCACAAGCCAGTAAAATGTTTAATTTTATAATTTATGCTGATGAGACAACTCTATCAAGTACATTAAACAATTTCAGCGATAACATACATGATGAAAATTCATAACCTTTAGTAAATGAAGAACTTTAAAAAAAATGAATGGCTCAAAATAAATAAATTATCACTAAAAAAGTACTAACTTAGTACAGGAGAATCTAAATACATGCCATTTCAAAAGGCAAAGGAAAATATACAGACACTCACTCTGAAGATAGACATTGTCAAGGAATTTAATTTGTTGGGTTTAATTATAGATACAAATCTAAACTAGAAAAAACATACTGAAAAAATATCAAATGCTTGTTCTAAAAAAAATAGCATTTTAAACAAATTGAAACATGTGCTACCTCTTCATATTAAAATAATATTATATAATTCTTTAATAGTGCCACATATAAATTATTGCATCATGGCATGGGGCTTTCAAACAAATAGAATAAAACTTAAAAAAAGCCCTGAGAATTATTTCCTGAAGTAACTACCCGGTATATTTCCCACACAGAACCACTTCACAAAAAACTCAACTTGTTAAAAGTAGATGACATCCTTAAATGACAACAATTAAAATTTTACTATAAATATTTACACAATGACTTACCAGTTTATTTACAAAACTGGAGGTTTATGTTTAACTATGAGCTACATAATCATGATACAAGAGTTAAGAATAAAATATACACTTATAAAATTTAACATGAATTTGCAAAGAAATGTCTTAGGCATAATTTGCCACTTTTATTAAATAATATTCCTGATATAGTCAATGAAAAGCTTAGTACACATAGTTCACAAGGATTTGCCAAGTATGATAAAAAAAATTTTTTTTTAAATTATCAGGTAACATGCACAAGACAAAATTGCTATATATGTATGCAAAATTAAGAACCAACAATGACCTGTCAACTTGATACAGTACAAAACAGTGCCTTAACGACAAACACAATAATCATGTAAGCTTGCTCACACTACACACATGCTCATATTCATATTATGTTTTTATATATATATATATATATATATATATATTATATTTTTTTTTATTTGACTCAGGTGATGTATTAATTTGACTCAGGTGATATATTAATCCAGTTAAATTTGTTATCATAGAAGGTGGCTCCTCATTAGCGACTATTATAGCCTTAGAGGAGTCTCCTGACCCTACGTTTTTGTTATTTACCATGCATTATACCATGTTTATCATAAGGTTATATATTTGTATAATTTTTATGTTTGACATGGATGTATTGTATGTATAATCAAATGCCTGGGTCAAATAAAAACAAATTCTTCTTCTTCTTCTAGTTGGCTAACCACCTATGTCTTTTAAATGTCCCCAGCCAGGTCAAAGCAATTATCTCACAAAAAGTTTCTGGTCCTAGATCTTTACTGAGGAATGAGCTCTTCGTCACCTCTTCCCCACTCCAACACCACATCATTCTCCTGTACCAAGTTAGTACTTTCAGGTGAATTTCTTTTAAAATTGTTGGCAGTTGGCTTTAGCTTTAACTTACACAGGTTTTAGCATAGTTGTCTCTTTTGTAATGTTTCTGATTGTATATTGTGTGTGTGCAGGTGTGTGTGCATGCGTGCATGCAAGTGTGTGTCTGTGTGTATGCGTGTGTATATGTACGTGTGTGTGTGCATGTGCATTTGTGTGTTGGGGGAGACAAGTGTGAAAAGACTACTGAATGTTAAAAAGAGTATTTAAGTTGTTGACGCCACAACGCCATAAATTACATGTTCATTTTTTTAATGCCACTTGGCAATAAACCGTGTGAATCTGAAAACCTTTGAGAACCAAGTGAATGCACTGAACATCAAAGAGCACTTGCAGTTAGTCCAGCCTGCCTCTATAAAACTGCAAGTAAACAGCATTTACAATATAAGTCTTTTGTTTACAATCTCACCATTCTGTGGAACAAACATTCAAATTCCAAGCACTATTTCAGGCCAACTGAACACAGTTTGGTGGCCAACAACACCTTCAACATACTTATTCTAAGAATAAGAACCCTTTATATTAACAAAATATGGAACAGACAGTCTCAGCTTAAAACATGTAAACCTCTATCTACCTTCCGCAAAATATCAAGACATGATTGAAATTGCATTTCTACCACAAATCCTCAGAGGTCCATCATTCTCGCGATAATTTACATATCCGTGTTCCCAATGACATGTTTAACATTTCTTGTTTGTTGCACCTGTGAGCCTTGTCCCTGGCGACTTAGATACTATACAAGTTTCATTATTATTATTATTAGTCTGGCATGAAAAGAGAACTAGAAACGCGTGTAGTTATTTACAGGACATGTAAGTCTCCTAATTATTTTCTCGCAGGCTGCTAAAATGTCACAGCACTAAGTCCATACTTCAACCGGTGGATGTTTAGGGACAATCTCAAAAGAGTGATGTTTGATGCTAAATTATGTTAGTTTTATTGCAAGAGGGAAGTTATTAGTTGTTTCTCTTAAAACATATACATTGATGTACTTTAAAAGCACTGTTTATTTCATTATTTTCTAATCACAGTTCCTATTGAGATGTAAACGGAAAACCTTGATCGTATTTGTTAGTCGTGTTCGTGTGTATTTTGCCCTGTGGTTGCAGCATATATAGGATGCGGGTGTTGGTAGCATAGTTACTGGACCATTGGACTCGTGTGTATTTTGCCCTGTGGTTGCAGCATATATAGGATGCGGGTGCTGGTAGCATAGTTACTGGACCATTGGACTCGTGTGTATTTTGCCCTGTGGTTGCAGCATATATAGGATGCGGGTGTTGGTAGCATAGTTACTGCACCATTGGACTCGTGTGTATTTTGCCCTGTGGTTGCAGCATATATAGGATACGGGTGTTGGTAGCATAGTTACTGCACCATTGGACTCGTGTGTATTTTGCCCTGTGGTTGCAGCATATATAGGATGCGGGTGCTGGTAGCATAGTTACTGCACCATTGGACTCGTGTGTATTTTGCCCTGTGGTTGCAGCATATATAGGATGCGGGTGTTGGTAGCATAGTTACTGCACCATTGGACTCGTGTGTATTTTGCCCTCTGGTTGCAGCATATATAGGATGCGGGTGTTGGTAGCATAGTTACTGCACCATTGGACTCGTGTGTATTTTGCCCTGTGGTTGCAGCATATATAGGATACGTGTGTTGGTAGCATAGTTACTGCACCATTGGACTCGTGTGTATTTTGCCCTGTGGTTGCAGCATATATAGGATGCGGGTGCTGGTAGCATAGTTACTGCACCATTGGACTCGTGTGTATTTTGCCCTGTGGTTGCAGCATATATAGGATGCGGGTGTTGGTAGCATAGTTACTGCACCATTGGACTCGTGTGTATTTTGCCCTGTGGTTGCAGCATATATAGGATACGGGTGTTGGTAGCATAGTTACTGCACCATTGGACTCGTGTGTATTTTGCCCTGTGGTTGCAACATATATAGGATACGGGTGTTGGTAGCATAGTTACTGCACCATCGGACTCGTGTGTATTTTGCCCTGTGGTTGCAGCATATATAGGATGCGGGTGTTGGTAGCATAGTTACTGCACCATTTGACTCGTGTGTATTTTGCCCTGTGGTTGCAGCATATATAGGATGCGGTGTTGGTAGCATAGTTACTGCACCATTGGACTCGTGTGTATTTTGCCCTGTGGTTGCAGCATATATAGGATGCAGGTGTTGGTAGCATAGTTACTGCACCATTGGACTCGTGTGTATTTTGCCCTCTGGTTGCAGCATATATAGGATGCGGGTGTTGGTAGCATAGTTACTGCACCATTGGACTCGTGTGTATTTTGCCCTGTGGTTGCAGCATATATAGGATACGGGTGTTGGTAGCATAGTTACTGCACCATTGGACTCGTGTGTATTTTGCCCTGTGGTTGCAGCATATATAGGATGCGGGACCATTGGACTTGGTAGCATAGTTACTGGACCATTGGACTCGTGTGTATTTTGCCCTGTGGTTGCAGCATATATAGGATACGGGTGTTGGTAGCATAGTTACTGCACCATTGGACTCGTGTGTATTTTGCCCTGTGGTTGCAGCATATATAGGATACGGGTGTTGGTAGCATAGTTACTGCACCATTGGACTCGTGTGTATTTTGCCCTGTGGTTGCAGCATATATAGGATACGGGTGTTGGTGGCATAGTTACTGCACCATTGGACTCGTGTGTATTTTGCCCTGTGGTTGCAGCATATATAGGATGCGGGTGTTGGTAGCATAGTTACTGCACCATTGGACTCGTGTGTATTTTGCCCTGTGGTTGCAGCATATATAGGATGCGGGTGTTGGTAGCATAGTTACTGCACCATTGGACTCGTGTGTATTTTGCCCTGTGGTTGCAGCATATATAGGATGCGGGTGTTGGTAGCATAGTTACTGCACCATTGGACTCGTGTGTATTTTGCCCTCTGGTTGCAGCATATATAGGATGCGGGTGTTGGTAGCATAGTTACTGCACCATTGGACTCGTGTGTATTTTGCCCTGTGGTTGCAGCATATATAGGATACGGGTGTTGGTAGCATAGTTACTGCACCATTGGACTCGTGTGTATTTTGCCCTGTGGTTGCAGCATATATAGGATACGGGTGTTGGTGGCATAGTTACTGCACCATTGGACTCTCAACTGAAAGATTTATTTTAGGTTCAAATCCTCTTGAGACAGTGATGGATATTTGTGTACAAATAATCTTTGTGCAGTAATTGTAGCATGGCTGAATGCTTCTGGGAGAAGCTGAGGTGGTATTTGAATGAACCAATCTGCCAGGGGGTGAAATGTAAAATGTTTTGTGCAGAACTAAGTGGGGGACACGATTATTTTGTGAAGCCCCCTCAGTCTTGGTAGCTTCTGATACAAGATTTCTGTGCAGATACGTTAGGCCTTGCTTCAGAGTAATAACGTAAATGATCAAATAGATTTTGATCGTTGGCATTCATGCGGCAGTGAGATCACACAAGACAAGTTGTTGACAGGTCAGATGATTCTATCAAGTCCGATGTGCCTCCTGACGGAAGTTGAAGGTTATTAGTATTTGACAAGTTCACACCACATTATACAGATTTCTCATACACAATATGGATTTTTCTATTTTGGGTGGAATATGGTCGTATCCCGTTTAAATTTTGATTTGCTTTTTAAAATGGAGAAATTATGATAATGTACATATGTTTTCAGTACCTATCAATTATGTAGAATTTTACTTTCTTAACTTCCATTGTCCAATCCGTAATTAATTGTTTATATGTTTAGGTGAACGCCTATTTTGTAAACACCCATGAATGAGGCATTAGCCCCAGATTTGTTCGTGTCTAGATGAAGTATTAGTATTATTATTATTTAAATATTCACACAGTTCTCAGAAATAGAAAAATAAAGAGTTAACAGTGTCCAACACATGAGAGACTGGTCACTATGTTAGTCTCTGGTCACTTGAAGCTACCTCTACAGGTCACTATGTTAGTCTCTGGTCACTTGAAGCTACCTCTACAGGTCACTATGTTAGTCTCTGGTCACTTGAAGCTACCTCTACAGGTCACTATGTTAGTCTCTGGTCACTTGAAGCTACCTCTACAGGTCACTATGTTAGTCTCTGGTCACTTGAAGCTACCTCTACAGGTCACTATGTTAGTCTCTGGTCACTTGAAGCTACCTCTACAGGTCACTATGTTAGTCTCTGGTCACTTGAAGCTACCTCTACAGGTCACTATGTTAGTCTCTGGTCACTTGAAGCTACCTCTACAGGTCACTATGTTAGTCTGTGGTCACTTGAAGCTACCTCTACAGGTCACTATGTTAGTCTCTGGTCACTTGAAGCTACCTCTACAGGTCATTATGTTAGTCTCTGGTCACTTGAAGCTACCTCTACAGGTCACTATGTTAGTCTCTGGTCACTTGAAGCTACCTCTACAGGTCACTATGTTAGTCTCTGGTCACTTGAAGCTACCTCTACAGGTCATTATGTTAGTCTCTGGTCACTTGAAGCTACCTCTACAGGTCACTATGTTAGTCTCTGGTCACTTGAAGCTACCTCTACAGGTCACTATGTTAGTCTCTGGTCACTTGAAGCTACCTCTACAGGTCACTATGTTAGTCTCTGGTCACTTGAAGCTACCTCTACAGGTCACTATGTTAGTCTCTGGTCACTTGAAGCTACCTCTACAGGTCACTATGTTAGTCTCTGGTCACTTGAAGCTACCTCTACAGGTCACTATGTTAGTCTGTGGTCACTTGAAGCTACCTCTACAGGTCACTATGTTAGTCTCTGGTCACTTGAAGCCACCTCTACAGGTCACTATGTTAGTCTCTGGTCACTTGAAGCTACCTCTACAGGTCACTATGTTAGTCTCTGGTCACTTGAAGCTACCTCTACAGGTCACTATGTTAGTCTGTGGTCACTTGAAGCTACCTCTACAGGTCACTATGTTAGTCTCTGGTCACTTGAAGCCACCTCTACAGGTCACTATGTTAGTCTCTGGTCACTTGAAGCTACCTCTACAGGTCACTATGTTAGTCTCTGGTCACTTGAAGCTACCTCTACAGGTCACTATGTTAGTCTCTGGTCACTTGAAGCTACCTCTACAGGTCACTATGTTAGTCTCTGGTCACTTGAAGCTACCTCTACAGGTCATTATGTTAGTCTCTGGTCACTTGAAGCTACCTCTACAGGTCACAATGTTAGTCTGTGGTCACTTGAAGCTACCTCTACAGGTCACTATGTTAGTCTGTGGTCACTTGAAGCTACCTCTACAGGTCACTATGTTAGTCTCTGGTCACTTGAAGCTACCTCTACAGGTCACTATGTTAGTCTCTGGTCACTTGAAGCTACCTCTACAGGTCATTATGTTAGTCTCTGGTCACTTGAAGCTACCTCTACAGGTCACTATGTTAGTCTCTGGTCACTTGAAGCTACCTCTACAGGTCATTATGTTAGTCTCTGGTCACTTGAAGCTACCTCTACAGGTCATTATGTTAGTCTGTGGTCACTTGAAGCTACCTCTACAGGTCATTATGTTAGTCTCTGGTCACTTGAAGCTACCTCTACAGGTCATTATGTTAGTCTCTGGTCACTTGAAGCTACCTCTACAGGTCATTATGTTAGTCTCTGGTCACTTGAAGCTACCTCTACAGGTCACTATGTTAGTCTCTGGTCACTTGAAGCTACCTCTACAGGTCATTATGTTAGTCTCTGGTCACTTGAAGCTACCTCTACAGGTCACTATGTTAGTCTCTGGTCACTTGAAGCTACCTCTACAGGTCACTATGTTAGTCTCTGGTCACTTGAAGCTACCTCTACAGGTCACTATGTTAGTCTCTGGTCACTTGAAGCTACCTCTACAGGTCACTATGTTAGTCTCTGGTCACTTGAAGCTACCTCTACAGGTCACTATGTTAGTCTCTGGTCACTTGAAGCTACCTCTACAGGTCACTATGTTAGTCTCTGGTCACTTGAAGCTACCTCTACAGGTCACTATGTTAGTCTGTGGTCACTTGAAGCTACCTCTACAGGTCATTATGTTAGTCTGTGGTCACTTGAAGCTACCTCTACAGGTCACTATGTTAGTCTGTGGTCACTTGAAGCCACCTCTACAGGTCACTATGTTAGTCTGTGGTCACCTGAAGCTACCTCTACAGGTCACTATATTAGTATGTGGTTACTTGAAGCTACCACTACAGGTCACTATGTTAGTCTGTGGTCACTTGAAGCTACCTCTACAGGTCATTATGTTAGTCTGTGGTCACTTGAAGCCACCTCTACAGGTCACAATGTTAGTCTGTGGTCACTTGAAGCTACCTCTACAGGTCACAATGTTAGTCTGTGGTCACTTGAAGCTACCTCTACAGGTCACTATGTTAGTCTGTGGTCACTTGAAGCCACCTCTACAGGTCACTATATTAGTCTGTGGTTACTTGAAGCTACCACTACAGGTCACTATGTTAGTCTGTGGTCACTTGAAGCCACCTCTACAGGTCACTATATTAGTCTGTGGTTACTTGAAGCCACCTCTACAGGTCACAATGTTAGTCTGTGGTCACTTGAAGCCACCTCTACAGGTCACAATGTTAGTCTGTGGTCACTTGAAGCTACCTCTACAGGTCACAATGTTAGTCTGTGGTCACTTGAAGCTACCTCTACAGGTCACTATGTTTGTCTGTGGTCACTTGAAGCTACCTCTACAGGTCACTATGTTAGTCTGTGGTCACTTGAAGCTACCTCTACAGGTCACTATGTTAGTCTGTGGTCACTTGAAGCTACCTCTACAGGTCACTATGTTAGTCTGTGGTCACTTGAAGCTACGTCTACAGGTCATTATGTTAGTCTGTGGTCACTTGAAGCTAACTCTACAGGTCACTATGTTAGTCTGTGGTCACTTGAAGCCACCTCTACAGGTCACTATGTTAGTCTATGGTCACTTGAAGCCACCTCTACAGGTCACAATGTTAGTCTGTGGTCACTTGAAGCTACCTCTACAGGTCACTATGTTAGTCTATGGTCACTTGAAGCTACCTCTACAGGTCATTATGTTAGTCTGTGGTCACCTGAAGCTACCTCTACAGGTCACTATATTAGTCTGTGGTTACTAGAAGCTACCTCTACAGGTCACTATGTTAGTCTGTGGTCACTTGAAGCTACCTCTACAGGTCACTATGTTAGTCTGTGGTCACTTGAAGCTACCTCTACAGGTCACTATGTTAGTCTGTGGTCACTTGAAGCTACCTCTACACCAGCAGGAAGGCTGTAGACACCCAGTCACTTATCAGTGGCTGCTTTATGCTAACTACTGAGATAATGACCAGTCCCTCGAGTACACCTCCCTGACACAACACAACCGTTAGCTTCAACAAGTGATTCTTCATTGCCCCGTCTGTCTGTTTGTCTCCTGGGCCAGACGATACTCAACTTGAAATACGACCAATATAAGGTTGACAGTAATGCTTGTCCAGTGTCATGGGCTGAAAGTGTCCTGTGTCAGTGGTAGCCGCCTAATAGGACTCTGCCAGACGTAGGCAATACTAGTATTAAAGCACTAAGGTGATTTGTGTTAATAACATATGTCCTGTCACAGCAAAGTAGGTATTATGTCGCAAAATTGTGAAATTGCATTTTGTACCTTTATGGATTTCATAGATGTTGAGCTTTAAAGGGATACCTCATTTGTTGAAATATCTTCAGTAGTTTTTTATTTATTACAAAAATTGCAGCAAATTTTAAAAAGCAGTGTTTTGAGAAACGAGGTCATCATAATTTGTATTGTTTTTAATAAATTGGATCATAAATGCAGCTATTTTATTAGTCTTGGATGGTTTGTGTAGGAAAATAAACTGGACACAGACAGCTATCTTGGGTTCGTGCTTAAAATAAATCCATGTGACTTAAAGGAAATAAAAATAAGGCATTAGCTAAAATCCTTTTTCCATGTGTACACAAAGTTTAACATTGTATGTAACATTTGACAACATTAAACAGATACAGAAAAATACATTTGTAGCATAAATTCGATTTTAAGCCCGTCTGTGAAGCGATTCCCGTGGAAAATGAAATTTTAATGAGCTAGGCGATCACGTGGTATCTTATGACACACTCGCATCAGGCCGACCCTTTCCATGCATTCAGAGCATGTTTACAAGGATAGCTTTTGGGTCGAAACGAGCGTCAGAACGAGTTATTGTGCAATATTCCGACGTAATACAAACACTAGTCATCATAGAGGAACAAACATTTATCTTACGGTTCCACATGAATCGAATTTTATTCAAAACAATGAATGCGAATGGGCCTACAACTACAAGTTGACTAGGTTTCGCCGAGCTTGGGCTCGTTTTCAGAATAATTATATCGAATGCAACCAACAGGAGATAATCTACACCAATAAACATACATAGCAAACATATATTGTTATGAGATTATACACGTTACTTTATGTAGCTAGATACAATATATGTTTGCTATGTATATTTATTGGTGTAGATTATCTCCCGTCGGTTGCATTCGATATAATTATTCTGAAAACGAGCCCAAGCTCGGCGAAACCTAGTCGACTTGTAGGCCCATTCGCATTCATTGTTTTGAATAAAATTCGATTCATGTGGAACCGTAAGATGACTGCTTGTTCCTCTATGATGACTAGTGTTTGTATTACGTCGGAATATTGCACAATAACTCGTTCTAACGCTCGTTTCGACCCAAAAGCTATACTTGTAAACATGCTCTGAATGCATGGAAAGGGTTGGCCTGATGCGAGTTTGAGTCATAAGTGATGTCACATCTCGGCATTCCGAAAAGCCCGCCAAAAATATGCATATTCGAAAATGTCCGGATGCACACCATAAAATGTGGAATTTCTAATTCATTGAATTTTTTTGATTTTTTTGGCTTGGTGGATGTGGAAATAGATAGCAGGATGTAATATAACATGAATTCGAGCAATAAATGTTTTTATTCCCTTTAAAACAAGGTTCGCTGAGGCGGGTCACATATATTTAAGTTTAAATATATAAAACATTTTAATTGTTAGCATACATAACACAATAGTATAAGCATACAGTGAATCAATAAATAATACAGTTATTTACAAAATACTTCTGGCGGCACAAGTAATGGGGACGGTTGTAGGTTGTTCTATGTGGTAATGTTGTTCTATGTGGTAATGTTGTTCTATGTGGTAATGTTCACAAACACAAAATGTTTGTCTACTCCTGGCTAGTGATATTTTCATCTCATGAGGCCAGGATGGGGACAGATCATTATTTATTTTTGCATAAATGATAATAATGTACAAAGCACTTTACTTTACCAGGCGGGACAATAACAAAAGACAGGCTTAATTAAATAGTAAATGCTGATGAACAAATGTGTCCAAACAAACAGCTGCTGGACAGTGAATTGTCAGATGATTTCGTTCAAAGTTCAAACTATTTTTTAAAACCATCACAGCTCACATATATAAACTAAACTGTATAAACACCAACTAGACAGTAGTCATTGCAACACAGCAGCCCAAACAACAAACCATCACAGCTCACATATATAAACTAAACTGTATAAACACCAACTAGACAGTAGTCATTGCAACACGGCAGCCCAAACAACAAACCATCACAGCTCACATATATAAACTAAACTGTATAAACACCAACTAGACAGTAGTCATTGCAACACAGCAGCCCAAACAACAAACCATCACAGCTCACATATATAAACTAAACTGTATAAACACCAACTAGACAGTAGTCATTGCAACACAGCAGCCCAAACAACAAACCATCACAGTTCACATATATAAACTAAACTGTATAAACACCAACTAGACAGTAGTCATTGCAACACAGCAGCCCAAACAACAAACCATCACAGCTCACATATATAAACTAAACTGTATAAACACCAACTAGACAGTAGTCACTGCAACACAGCAGCCCAAACAACAAATCATCACAGCTCACATATATAAACTAAACTGTATAAACACCAACTAGACAGTAGTCATTGCAACACAGCAGCCCAAACAACAAACCATCACAGCTCACATATATAAACTAAACTGTATAAACACCAACTAGACAGTAGTCACTGCAACACAGCAGCACAAACACCTAACCATCACAGCTCACATATATAAACTAAACTGTATAAACACCAACTAGACAGTAGTCTTTGCAACACAGCAGCCCAAACACCAAACCATCACAGCTCACATATATAAACTAAACTGTATAAACACCAACTAGACAGTAGTCATTGCAACACAGCAGCCCAAACAACAAATCATCACAGCTCACATATATAAACTAAACTGTATAAACACCAACTAGACAGTAGTCATTGCAACACAGCAGCCCAAACAAACCATCACAGCTCACATATATCAACTAAACTGTATAAACACCAACTAGACAGTAGTCATTGCAACACAGCAGCCCAAACAAACCATCACAGCTCACATATATAAACTAAACTGTATAAACACCAACTAGACAGTAGTCATTGCAACACAGCAGCCCAAACAAACCATCACAGCTCACATATATAAACTAAACTGTATAAACACCAACTAGACAGTAGTCATTGCAACACAGCAGCCCAAACAACAAATCATCACAGCTCACATATATAAACTAAACTGTATAAACACCAACTAGACAGTAGTCACTGCAACACAGCAGCCCAAACAACAAACCATCACAGCTCACATATATAAACTAAACTGTATAAACACCAACTAGACAGTAGTCATTGCAACACAGCAGCCCAAACAACAAATCATCACAGCTCACATATATAAACTAAACTGTATAAACACCAACTAGACAGTAGTCACTGCAACACAGCAGCCCAAACAACAAACCATCACAGCTCACATATATAAACTAAACTGTATAAACACCAACTAGACAGTAGTCATTGCAACACAGCAGCCCAAACAACAAACCATCACAGCTCACATATATAAACTAAACTGTATAAACACCAACTAGACAGTAGTCATTGCAACACAGCAGCCCAAACAAACCATCACAGCTCACATATATAAACTAAACTGTATAAACACCAACTAGACAGTAGTCACTGCAACACAGCAGCCCAAACAACAAACCATCACACCTCACATATATAAACTAAACTGTATAAACACCAACTAGACAGTAGTCACTGCAACACAGCAGCCCAAACAACAAACCATCACAGCTCACATATATAAACTAAACTGTATAAACACCAACTAGACAGTAGTCATTGCAACACAGCAGCCCAAACAACAAATCATCACAGCTCACATATATAAATCCAAACTGTATAAACAATTTCAACTAGACAGTAGTCATTGCAAATACAGCAGCCCAAACAAACCATCACAGCTCACATATATCAACTAAACTGTATAAACACCAACTAGACAATAGTCATTGCAACACAGCAGCCCAAACAACAAATCATCACAGCTCACATATATAAACTAAACTGTATAAACACCAACTAGACAGTAGTCACTGCAACACAGCAGCCCAAACAACAAACCATCACAGCTCACATATATAAACTAAACTGTATAAACACCAACTAGACAGTAGTCATTGCAACACAGCAGCCCAAACAACAAATCATCACAGCTCACATATATAAACTAAACTGTATAAACACCAACTAGACAGTAGTCATTGCAACACAGCAGCCCAAACAAACCATCACAGCTCACATATATAAACTAAACTGTATAAACACCAACTAGACAGTAGTCACTGCAACACAGCAGCGCAAACACCAAACCATCACAGCTCACATATATAAACTAAACTGTATAAACACCAACTAGACAGTAGTCTTTGCAACACAGCAGCCCAAACACCAAACCATCACAGCTCACATATATAAACTAAACTGTATAAACACCAACTAGACAGTAGTCATTGCAACACAGCAGCCCAAACAACAAATCATCACAGCTCACATATATAAACTAAACTGTATAAACACCAACTAGACAGTAGTCATTGCAACACAGCAGCCCAAACAAACCATCACAGCTCACATATATAAACTAAACTGTATAAACACCAACTAGACAATAGTCATTGCAACACAGCAGCCCAAACAACAAATCATCACAGCTCACATATATAAACTAAACTGTATAAACACCAACTAGACAGTAGTCACTGCAACACAGCAGCCCAAACAACAAACCATCACAGCTCACATATATAAACTAAACTGTATAAACACCAACTAGACAGTAGTCATTGCAACACAGCAGCCCAAACAACAAATCATCACAGCTCACATATATAAACTAAACTGTATAAACACCAACTAGACAGTAGTCACTGCAACACAGCAGCGCAAACACCAAACCATCACAGCTCACATATATAAACTAAACTGTATAAACACCAACTAGACAGTAGTCTTTGCAACACAGCAGCCCAAACACCAAACCATCACAGCTCACATATATAAACTAAACTGTATAAACACCAACTAGGACAGCAGTCACTGCAACACAGCAGCCCAAACAACAAACCATCAGCAGCTCTCATATATATAAACTAAACTGTATAAACAATTCAACTAGACAGTAGTCACTGCAACAGCAGCCCAAACAACAAATCATCACAGCTCATATATATAAACTAAACTGTATAAACACCCCAACTAGACAGAAGCCATGCAACACACAGCAGCCCAAACAACAAAACCATCACAGCTCATATATATAAACTAAACTGTATAAACAATCTCAACTAGACAGTAGTCACTGCAACACAGCAGCAAACACCAAACCATCACAGCTCACATATATAAACTAAACTGTATAAACACTAACTAGAGAGTAGTCTTTGCAACACAGCAGCCCAAACACCAAACCATCACAGCCTCACATATATAAATCCAAACTGTATAAACACCAACTAGACAGAAGCCATTGCAACACAGCAGCCCAAACAACAAATCATCACAGCTCACATATATAAACTAAATTGTATAAACACCAACTAGACAGTAGTCATTGCAACACAGCAGCCCAAACCACAAATCATCACAGTTCACATATATAAACTAAACTGTATAAACACCAACTAGACAGTAGTCATTGCAACACAGCAGCCCAAACAACAAATCATCACAGCTCACATATATAAACTAAACTGTATAAACACCAACTAGACAGTAGTCATTGTAACACAGCAGCCCAAACAACAAATCATCACAGCTCACATATATTAACTAAACTGTATAAACACCAACTAGACAGTAGTCATTGCAACACAGCAGCCCAAACAACAAACCATCACAGTTCACATATATAAACTAAACTGTATAAACACCAACTAGACAGTAGTCATTGCAACACAGCAGCCCAAACAACAAACCATCACAGCTCACATATATAAACTAAACTGTATAAACACCAACTAGACAGTAGTCATTGCAACACAGCAGCCCAAACAACAAACCATCACAGCTCACATATATAAACTAAACTGTATAAACACCAACTAGACAGTAGTCACTGCAACACAGCAGCCCAAACACCAAACCATCACAGCTCACATATATAAACTAAACTGTATAAACACCAACTAGACAGTAGTCATTGCAACACAGCAGCCCAAACAACAAACCATCACAGCTCACATATATAAACTAAACTGTATAAACACCAACTAGACAGTAGTCATTGCAACACAGCAGCCCAAACAACAAATCATCACAGCTCACATATATAAACTAAACTGTATAAACACCAACTAGACAGTAGTCACTGCAACACAGCAGCCCAAACACCAAACCATCACAGCTCACATATATAAACTAAACTGTATAAACACCAACTAGACAGTAGTCATTGCAACACAGCAGCCCAAACAACAAATCATCACAGCTCACATATATAAACTAAACTGTATAAACACCAACTAGACAGTAGTCACTGCAACACAGCAGCCCAAACAACAAACCATCACAGCTCACATATATAAACTAAACTGTATAAACACCAACTAGACAGTAGTCACTGCAACACAGCAGCGCAAACACCAAACCATCACAGCTCACATATATAAACTAAACTGTATAAACACCAACTAGACAGTAGTCATTGCAACACAGCAGCCCAAACACCAAACCATCACAGCTCACATATATAAACTAAACTGTATAAACACCAACTAGACAGTAGTCATTGCAACACGGCAGCCCAAACAACAAACCATCACAGCTCACATATATAAACTAAACTGTATAAACACCAACTAGACAGTAGTCATTGCAACACAGCAGCCCAAACAACAAACCATCACAGCTCACATATATAAACTAAACTGTATAAACACCAACTAGACAGTAGTCACTGCAACACAGCAGCCCAAACACCAAACCATCACAGCTCACATATATAAACTAAACTGTATAAACACCAACTAGACAGTAGTCATTGCAACACAGCAGCCCAAACAACAAATCATCACAGCTCACATAATTAAACTAAACTGTATAAACACCAACTAGACAGTAGTCATTGCAACACAGCAGCCCAAACAACAAATCATCACAGCTCACATATATAAACTAAACTGTATAAACACCAACTAGACAGTAGTCATTGCAACACAGCAGCCCAAACAACAAATCATCACAGCTCACATATATAAACTAAATTGTATAAACACCAACTAGACAGTAGTCATTGCAACACAGCAGCCCAAACAACAAATCATCACAGTTCACATATATAAACTAAACTGTATAAACACCAACTAGACAGTAGTCATTGCAACACAGCAGCCCAAACAACAAATCATCACAGCTCACATATATAAACTAAAACTGTAAACACCAACTAGACAGTAGCCATGCAACACAGCAGCCCAAAACAACAAATCATCACAGCTCAAGATATATAAACTAAACTGTATAAACACCTCAACTAGACAGTAGTCATTGTAACACAGCAGCCCAAAACAACAAACTCATCACAGCTCACATATATAAACTAAACTGTATAAACACCAACTAGACAGTAGTCATTGCAACACAGCAGCCCAAACAACAAACCATCACAGTTCACATATATAAACTAAACTGTATAAACACCAACTAGACAGTAGTCATTGCAACACAGCAGCCCAAACAACAAACCATCACAGCTCACATATATAAACTAAACTGTATAAACACCAACTAGACAGTAGTCATTGCAACACAGCAGCCCAAACAAAAAATCATCACAGCTCACATATATAAACTAAACTGTATAAACACCAACTAGACAGTAGTCATTGCAACACAGCAGCCCAAACAACAAATCATCACAGCTCACATATATAAACTAAATTGTATAAACACCAACTAGACAGTAGTCATTGCAACACAGCAGCCCAAACAACAAATCATCACAGCTCACATATATAAACTAAACTGTATAAACACCAACTAGACAGTAGTCATTGCAACACAGCAGCCCAAACAACAAACCATCACAGCTCACATATATAAACTAAACTGTATAAACACCAACTAGACAGTAGTCACTGCAACACAGCAGCCCAAACACCAAACCATCACAGCTCACATATATAAACTAAACTGTATAAACACCAACTAGACAGTAGTCATTGCAACACAGCAGCCCAAACAACAAATCATCACAGCTCACATATATAAACTAAACTGTATAAACACCAACTAGACAGTAGTCATTGCAACACAGCAGCCCAAACAACAAATCATCACAGCTCACATATATAAACTAAACTGTATAAACACCAACTAGACAGTAGTCATTGCAACACAGCAGCCCAAACAACAAACCATCACAGCTCACATATATAAACTAAACTGTATAAACACCAACTAGACAGTAGTCACTGCAACACAGCAGCCCAAACACCAAACCATCACAGCTCACATATATAAACTAAACTGTATAAACACCAACTAGACAGTAGTCATTGCAACACAGCAGCCCAAACAACAAATCATCACAGCTCACATATATAAACTAAACTGTATAAACACCAACTAGACAGTAGTCATTGCAACACAGCAGCCCAAACAACAAATCATCACAGCTCACATATATAAACTAAACTGTATAAACACCAACTAGACAGTAGTCATTGCAACACAGCAGCCCAAACAACAAATCATCACAGCTCACATATATAAACTAAACTGTATAAACACCAACTAGACAGTAGTCATTGCAACACAGCAGCCCAAACAACAAACCATCACAGCTCACATATATAAACTAAACTGTGTAAACACCAACTAGACAGTAGTCACTGCAACACAGCAGCCCAAACACCAAACCATCACAGCTCACATATATAAACTAAACTGTATAAACACCAACTAGACAGTAGTCACTGCAACACAGCAGCCCAAACACCAAACCATCACAGCTCACATATATAAACTAAACTGTATAAACACCAACTAGACAGTAGTCATTGCAACACAGCAGCCCAAACAACAAATCATCACAGCTCACATATATAAACACCAACTAGACAGTAGTCATTGCAACACAGCAGCCCAAACACCAAACCATCACAGCTCACATATATAAACTAAACTGTATAAACACCAACTAGACAGTAGTCATTGCAACACAGCAGCCCAAACAACAAATCATCACAGCTCACATATATAAACTAAACTGTATAAACACCAACTAGACAGTAGTTATTGCAACACAGCAGCCCAAACAACAAACCATCACAGCTCACATATATAAACTAAACTGTATAAACACCAACTAGACAGTAGTCACTGCAACACAGCAGCCCAAACACCAAACCATCACAGCTCACATATATAAACTAAACTGTATAAACACCAACTAGACAGTAGTCATTGCAACACAGCAGCCCAAACAACAAATCATCACAGCTCACATAATTAAACTAAACTGTATAAACACCAACTAGACAGTAGTCATTGCAACACAGCAGCCCAAACAACAAATCATCACAGCTCACATATATAAACTAAACTGTATAAACACCAACTAGACAGTAGTCATTGCAACACAGCAGCCCAAACAACAAACCATCACAGCTCACATATATAAACTAAACTGTATAAACACCAACTAGACAGTAGTCATTGCAACACAGCAGCCCAAACAACAAATCATCACAGCTCACATATATAAACTAAACTGTATAAACACCAACTAGACAGTAGTCATTGCAACACAGCAGCCCAAACAACAAATCATCACAGCTCACATATATAAACTAAACTGTATAAACACCAACTAGACAGTAGTCATTGCAACACAGCAGCCCAAACAACAAATCATCACAGCTCACATATATAAACTAAACTGTATAAACACCAACTAGACAGTAGTCATTGCAACACAGCAGCCCAAACAACAAACCATCACAGTTCACATATATAAACTAAACTGTATAAACACCAACCAGACAGCAGTCATTGGTAAACACAGCAGCCCAAACAACAAACCACTACAATTCACATATATAAACTAAACTGTATAAACAATTCAACTAGACAGTAGTCATTGCAACACAGCCCAAACAACAAACCATCACAGCTCACATATAGCAAACTAAACTGTATAAACAATTCAATCCAGTAGTCACAGTAAACAACACAGCAGCCCAAACAAAATCATCACAGCTCACATATATAAACTAAACTGTATAAATCACCAACCAGACAGTAGTCATTGCAACACAGCAGCCCAAACAAATGTAAAATCATCACAGCTCATATATAAACTAAATTGTATAAACACTAACTAGACAGTAGTCATTGCAACACAGCCCAAACAACAAATCATCACAGTTCAATATTATATAAACTAAACTGTATAAACAATTCAACTAGACAGTAGTCATTGCACACAGCAGCCCAAACAACAAACCATCACAGTTCTTCACATATATAAACTAAACTGTATAAACACCAACTAGACAGTAGTCACTGCAACACAGCAGCCCAAACACCAAACCATCACAGCTCACATATATAAACTAAACTGTATAAACACCAACTAGACAGTAGTCATTGCAACACAGCAGCCCAAACAACAAATCATCACAGCTCACATATATAAACTAAACTGTATAAACACCAACTAGACAGTAGTCATTGCAACACAGCAGCCCAAACAACAAATCATCACAGCTCACATATATAAACTAAACTGTATAAACACCAACTAGACAGTAGTCATTGCAACACAGCAGCCCAAACAACAAACCATCACAGCTCACATATATAAACTAAACTGTATAAACACCAACTAGACAGTAGTCACTGCAACACAGCAGCCCAAACACCAAACCATCACAGCTCACATATATAAACTAAACTGTATAAACACCAACTAGACAGTAGTCATTGCAACACAGCAGCCCAAACAACAAATCATCACAGCTCACATATATAAACACCAACTAGACAGTAGTCATTGCAACACAGCAGCCCAAACACCAAACCATCACAGCTCACATATATAAACTAAACTGTATAAACACCAACTAGACAGTAGTCATTGCAACACAGCAGCCCAAACAACAAATCATCACAGCTCACATATATAAACTAAACTGTATAAACACCAACTAGACAGTAGTCATTGCAACACAGCAGCCCAAACAACAAACCATCACAGCTCACATATATAAACTAAACTGTATAAACACCAACTAGACAGTAGTCACTGCAACACAGCAGCCCAAACACCAAACCATCACAGCTCACATATATAAACTAAACTGTATAAACACCAACTAGACAGTAGTCATTGCAACACAGCAGCCCAAACAACAAATCATCACAGCTCACATATATAAACTAAACTGTATAAACACCAACTAGACAGTAGTCATTGCAACACAGCAGCCCAAACAACAAATCATCACAGCTCACATATATAAACTAAACTGTATAAACACCAACTAGACAGTAGTCATTGCAACACAGCAGCCCAAACAACAAATCATCACAGCTCACATATATAAACTAAACTGTATAAACACCAACTAGACAGTAGTCATTGCAACACAGCAGCCCAAACAACAAATCATCACAGCTCACATATATAAACTAAACTGTATAAACACCAACTAGACAGTAGTCATTGCAACACAGCAGCCCAAACAACAAATCATCACAGCTCACATATATAAACTAAACTGTATAAACACCAACTAGACAGTAGTCATTGCAACACAGCAGCCCAAACAACAAACCATCACAGCTCACATATATAAACTAAACTGTATAAACACCAACTAGACAGTAGTCATTGCAACACAGCAGCCCAAACAACAAATCATCACAGCTCACATATATAAACTAAACTGTATAAACACCAACTAGACAGTAGTCATTGCAACACAGCAGCCCAAACAACAAATCATCACAGCTCACATATATAAACTAAACTGTATAAACACCAACTAGACAGTAGTCATTGCAACACAGCAGCCCAAACAACAAACCATCACAGTTCACATATATAAACTAAACTGTATAAACACCAACTAGACAGTAGTCATTGCAACACAGCAGCCCAAACAACAAACCATCACAGCTCACATATATAAACTAAACTGTATAAACACCAACTAGACAGTAGTCATTGCAACACAGCAGCCCAAACAAAAAATCATCACAGCTCACATATATAAACTAAACTGTATAAACACCAACTAGACAGTAGTCATTGCAACACAGCAGCCCAAACAACAAATCATCACAGCTCACATATATAAACTAAATTGTATAAACACCAACTAGACAGTAGTCATTGCAACACAGCAGCCCAAACAACAAATCATCACAGTTCACATATATAAACTAAACTGTATAAACACCAACTAGACAGTAGTCATTGCAACACAGCAGCCCAAACAACAAATCATCACAGCTCACATATATAAACTAAACTGTATAAACACCAACTAGACAGTAGTCACTGCAACACAGCAGCCCAAACAACAAATCATCACAGCTCACATATATAAACTAAACTGTATAAACACCAACTAGACAGTAGTCATTGCAACACAGCAGCCCAAACAACAAACCATCACAGCTCACATATATAAACTAAACTGTATAAACACCAACTAGACAGTAGTCACTGCAACACAGCAGCCCAAACAACAAACCATCACAGCTCACATATATAAACTAAACTGTATAAACACCAACTAGACAGTAGTCATTGCAACACAGCAGCCCAAACAACAAATCATCACAGCTCACATATATAAACTAAACTGTATAAACACCAACTAGACAGTAGTCATTGCAACACAGCAGCCCAAACAACAAATCATCACAGCTCACATATATAAACTAAACTGTATAAACACCAACTAGACAGTAGTCATTGCAACACAGCAGCCCAAACAACAAACCATCACAGCTCACATATACAAACTAAACTGTATAAACACCAACTAGACAGTAGTCACTGCAACACAGCAGCCCAAACACCAAACCATCACAGCTCACATATATAAACTAAACTGTATAAACACCAACTAGACAGTAGTCATTGCAACACAGCAGCCCAAACAACAAATCATCACAGCTCACATATATAAACTAAACTGTATAAACACCAACTAGACAGTAGTCATTGCAACACAGCAGCCCAAACAACAAACCATCACAGCTCACATATATAAACTAAACTGTATAAACACCAACTAGACAGTAGTCATTGCAACACAGCAGCCCAAACAACAAACCATCACAGTTCACATATATAAACTAAACTGTATAAACACCAACTAGACAGTAGTCACTGCAACACAGCAGCCCAAACAACAAACCATCACAGCTCACATATATAAACTAAACTGTATAAACACCAACTAGACAGTAGTCATTGCAACACAGCAGCCCAAACAACAAACCATCACAGCTCACATATATAAACTAAACTGTATAAACACCAACTAGACAGTAGTCATTGCAACACAGCAGCCCAAACAACAAACCATCACAGCTCACATATATAAACTAAACTGTATAAACACCAACTAGACAGTAGTCACTGCAACACAGCAGCCCAAACAACAAACCATCACAGTTCACATATATAAACTAAACTGTATAAACACCAACTAGACAGTAGTCATTGCAACACAGCAGCCCAAACAACAAACCATCACAGTTCACATATATAAACTAAACTGTATAAACACCAACTAGACAGTAGTCACTGCAACACAGCAGCCCAAACAACAAACCATCACAGCTCACATATATAAACTAAACTGTATAAACACCAACTAGACAGTAGTCATTGCAACACAGCAACCCAAACAACAAACCATCACAGCTCACATATATAAACTAAACTGTATAAACATCAACTAGACAGCAGGCACTGCAACACAGCAGCCCAAACACCAAACCATCACAGCTCACATATATAAACTAAACTGTATAAACACCATCTAGACAGTAGTCACTGCAACACAGCAGCCCAAACAACAAACCATCACAGCTCACATATATAAACTAAACCGTATAAACACCAACTAGACAGTAGTCACTGCAACACAGCAGCCCAAACAACAAACCATCACAGTTCACATATATAAACTAAACTGTATAAACACCAACTAGACAGTAGTCACTGCAACACAGCAGCCCAAACAACAAATCTGGATTAAGCAATTATCGTATAGAGACAAGCATGCATGCACAAGTGCACCACACCACAAGCACGCCATCCAACGAGTCCCAGGACACTGACAATCATTGCCAGTGCTAATGAAAACATGGGCACTCAGTCGATTAACTAGAAGGGACAGGTCGCATTGGTGTCGTACACACACACAACATCATGCCAAACACTAACCACACAGACGGCACCATGCCAAGACACTAACCACACAGACAGTACCATGCCAAGACACTAACCACACAGATGGTACCATGCCAAGACACTTTTGAGTATTAACAAAGCACACATACATCAAGACCATACAGACAGGCATTCATTTCATACAGACATCATCATGCCAAGACACTAACCACACAGATGGTACCATGCCAAGACACTTTTGAGTATTAACAAAGCACACATACATCAAGACCATACAGACATGCATTCATTTCATACAGACATCATCATGCCAAGACACTAACCACACAGACGGTACCATGCCAAGACACTAACCACACAGACGGTACCATGCCAAGACACTTTTGAGTATTAACAAAGCACACATACATCAAGACCATACAGACAGGCATTCATTTCATACAGACATCATGCCAAGATATTAACCGCATAGATGGCATCATGCCAAGACACTATCGATATGCTATATGGTATATAGACAGCACTATACCAAGACACTTTTGATTCTTTCAGCACAACTAATGGTAGACTTACAGACAAAAAATATTTGTCACCACTGTAATAATTTCTTATATAGCGCCCCATTGAAATCATTGTTCTGGGGCACTAAGCAGTGGTATATACATCACAAATAAATTAATAAAATAAAACCATACATATATAAACATATTAATGTGCACAAATAATCATGTATTACCATTAAATTAAAATAAATAGCATCAAACATATTGCCTTTAAAAAAACAATTAATAAACAGTTAGACACATGTGTACACATGTGCTATTAAGAATAATAACAAGAGTGGTAAATTAATTAAAATAATAAATAATTTAAGATAAATTAAAACATGTATAATTCATAAAGATTATATTATTAAACATATATTATGGAATCTCAAAATAATGTTGAAAAAGATGGGTCTTTGAAGTTTTATTACTATTGCTTTGTTACTAACATTTCTATAGCGCCATATATCAAGGACCAGCCCATTCATAGGCGCAAACTGTCCAACACTCATTGGAGCACTGTGACAGTCAGGTGACCCTCGGACCTACACGAGACTACATGGCTCTGACACCCACTATTTACAATTTTACAAGGAAGTAAAAACTAGATGAATGAAATATTTAATTCAGTCTGCCTTGTAGCTGATCACATCCAACTGAAGGGGTCAGCACACTATTGGACTTCCTGCTTGATTACAGACGAAAAAAAGTGCAGTATATTTTTGAGAAATGATTTTTTACAATGTTCACTTGCTCTGACATAAGTGCATTTGAGTAGTCAGATTTCTAGATGTGATTGTAGAAGCTGTTGATAGTAAAATAGTGTCTTTTTAGCTGATTTTACTAAGCGGAAGGGTATCTGGCAGCAATTTGGCTAGTTGACACTTTAGCCGGATTACTGCCTGCATGCATTTGTAAATATTGACGGGTGTCATACATACAGGCATTTTGCAAGAGCTAGAGATATTAGACTTTGACTAAAATCGACAAGCATGTCAATGAGATGATAATAACAGCAGGTGAGAAGTTTAAGAACTTTATAGGTCACGTTTTCTTATAATCACACAAAACATTAACATGGTCGCCAATGGGAAAACTGACAGTGTGCTGAGCCCAAGTAGAGAGCCTGGCAACGAAAGCACGCTATAGTCATTGCACAATGTCGGAGGATGCGTTTTACTTCAAATATCTTGAAACAATTACTGAAAATACGTGTATGGCAAAACTACAGTTGAATGGGACAAACCGTTTTTGGATATTACAGACTTCTCATCAGTCTGCAAGTCAAAATCACAGTGACGGAACACATGTCTTATAAGGGGGGTGGGGTGCGTATGCCAGTAGTTAAGCCTCAATTTGAAAATCTGAATGAAAATGAACCAATAACATTGCAGCAGGGTGATTCATCAATCGTTTTTTTTTTACTTCAGCTAATTAAACACAAGTGAATATGTTGTCATTGACCCTAATGAAGTCTGAGGACAGTGATTAGCTGGAGTAGGCCATAGCCAGAGCCTGTTATCAGATCTGTCTACTGACTGGACCTTCTGGCCAATTAAGCAAGTGGCATTGTTTTCTGAATGTCTGCTAATGAAGCTGTGTAATATTATGTAATTGAACTGCTTGAGATGTCTGGCCTTTGAGGAATTCACACCCTAAGGTGACTTTTTGTTGATGTTTACCTTTGTAAATAGGGCATAAGGTAAAAAAATCAATATACATTTGAATGTAACGTAACAACTGCCTGTATTGAATTTTCTTATAAAACACTTATTGGACTTTCTGGAAAACTGTATCAGGAGTTCATAGTGCCACCTGAGAACGTTGTGCTGGATTACAAATTGTCCAACAGCGAAGTGTTGATTTTTCTGGTGCCTTGCCAAGTTTGGTGGCACCTTTGAAATGTGCATAAAACACAAACACCTGGAGGGATTACAAAAAATAAAATTGCAGAGTGCTTGTACCATTGGTGCCTATAAAGTGTGTTGTTTTCAACATTTTTCTCCAAAATCACCAGCCTATTTGGGGTCAGCACACTGTTGGACTTCCTGCTTGATTACAGACGAAAAAAAGTGCAGTATATTTTTGAGAAATGATTTTTTACAATGTTCACTTGCTCTGACATAAGTGCATTTGAGTAGTCAGATTTCTAGATGTGATTGTAGAAGCTGTTGATAGTAAAATGGTGTCTTTTTAGCTGATTTTACTAAGCGGAAGGGTATCTGGCAGCAATTTGGCTAGTTGACACTTTAGCCGGTTTACTGCCTGCATGCATTTGTAAATATTGACGGGTGTCATACATACAGGCATTTTGCAAGAGCTAGAGATATTAGACTTTGACTAAAATCGACAAGCATGTCAATGAGATGATAATAACAGCAGGTGAGAAGTTTAAGAAACTTTATATGTCACGTTTTCTTATAATCACACAAAACATTAACATGGTCGCCAATGGGAAAACTGACAGTGTGCTGAGCCCTGAAGCATCTGGTGGCAGGAGCTGTCTACAACTGTCTCCCTTGAGAAGCATGCTGCAGCCGCTGCAGTGATGACTTTACACGCAAAAAGAAAAGAAAACTTCATCAAGGCCACTACAGGCTGAATAGGTCTCTCGACAGAATTACAGCAGAGTAAGTCTCTCTGAATTACAACAAACTACTACAGACAGACAGGGCACAAAAAGAACAACTTGTATGAGACACTGGTGGCAGTACATTTTGTGCTTTGTAATCTTTTATGTTGTTTTAACAAAAACTAAAATCAAATTCTTCTATAAGATTATGCTAAATCTCTAAAACCAATTTCGTCAAATTTTTGTGAAAAACTTCTCAAAACAGTGCCACTGCCCAATGCCATAATGGTAATCCATTGTGTAAATTGCTCTCTCAACGATACATCTACACCTGGGGCTAGTTCACTAACATTCTTAAGAGCTGATAAGTCCAATTTAAAAATCTCTTTAAAAACCAATTTCCCTCCTTAGCAGCGATCTTGTACCCTGAAAACAGTCAACATCAGCATATGCGAGGATACCTTTGCCGGTGTGTCACAGAAAGTGTCTTCAGGCGTACAAGAGCAGCTGTTAGGATACTTGTGTCACAGAAAGTGTCTTCAGTCATACAAGAGCGGCTGTTAGGATACTTGTGTGTCACAGAAAGTGTCTTCAGTCATACAAGAGCGGCTGTTATGATACTTGTGTGTCACAGAAAGTGTCTTCCATCATACAAGAGTGGCTGTTAGGATACTTGTGTGTCACAGAAAGTGTCTTCCATCATACAAGAGTGGCTGTTAGGATACTTGTGTGTCACAGAAAGTGTCTTCCATCATACAAGAGTGGCTGTTAGGATACTTGTGTGTCACAGAAAGTGTCTTCCATCATACAAGAGCGGCTGTTAGGATACTTGTGTGTCACAGAAAGTGTCTTCCATCATACAAGAGTGGCTGTTAGGATACTTGTGTGTCACAGAAAGTGTCTTCCATCATACAAGAGCGGCTGTTAGGATATTTGTGTGTCACAGAAAGTGTCTTCCATCATACAAGAGCGGCTGTTAGGATACTTGTGTCACAGAAAGTGTCTTCCATCATACAAGAGCGGCTGTTAGGATACTTGTGTGTCACAGAAAGTGTCTTCCATCATACAAGAGCGGCTGTTAGGATACTTGTGTGTCACAGAAAGTGTCTTCCATCATACAAGAGCGGCTGTTAGGATACTTGTGTGTCACAGAAAGTGTCTTCCATCATACAAGAGCGGCTGTTAGGATACTTGTGTGTCACAGAAAGTGTCTTCCATCATACAAGAGCGGCTGTTAGGATACTTGTGTGTCACAGAAAGTGTCTTCCATCATACAAGAGCGGCTGTTAGGATACTTGTGTGTCACAGAAAGTGTCTTCCATCATACAAGAGCGGCTGTTAGGATACTTGTGTGTCACAGAAAGTGTCTTCCATCATACAAGAGCGGCTGTTAGGATACTTGTGTGTCACAGAAAGTGTCTTCCATCATACAAGAGCGGCTGTTAGGATACTTGTGTGTCACAGAAAGTGTCTTCCATCATACAAGAGCGGCTGTTAGGATACTTGTGTGTCACAGAAAGTGTCTTCCATCATACAAGAGCGGCTGTTAGGATACTTGTGTGTCACAGAAAGTGTCTTCCATCATACAAGAGCGGCTGTTAGGATACTTGTGTGTCACAGAAAGTGTCTTCCATCATACAAGAGCGGCTGTTAGGATACTTGTGTGTCACAGAAAGTGTCTTCCATCATACAAGAGCGGCTGTTAGGATACTTGTGTGTCACAGAAAGTGTCTTCCATCATACAAGAGCGGCTGTTAGGATACTTGTGTGTCACAGAAAGTGTCTTCCATCATACAAGAGCGGCTGTTAGGATACTTGTGTGTCACAGAAAGTGTCTTCCATCATACAAGAGCGGCTGTTAGGATACTTGTGTGTCACAGAAAGTGTCTTCCATCATACAAGAGTGGCTGTTAGGATACTTGTGTGTCACAGAAAGTGTCTTCCATCATACAAGAGTGGCTGTTAGGATACTTGTGTGTCACAGAAAGTGTCTTCCATCATACAAGAGTGGCTGTTAGGATACTTGTGTGTCACAGAAAATGTCTTCCATCATACAAGAGTGGCTGTTAGGATATTTGTGTGTCACAGAAAGTGTCTTCCATCATACAAGAGCGGCTGTTAGGATACTTGTGTGTGTCACAGAAAGTGTCTTCCATCATACAAGAGCGGCTGTTAGGATACTTGTGTCACAGAAAGTGTCTTCCATCATACAAGAGCGGCTGTTAGGATACTTGTGTGTCACAGAAAGTGTCTTCCATCATACAAGAGCGGCTGTTAGGATACTTGTGTGTCACAGAAAGTGTCTTCCATCATACAAGAGCGGCTGTTAGGATACTTGTGTGTCACAGAAAGTGTCTTCCATCATACAAGAGCGGCTGTTAGGATACTTGTGTGTCACAGAAAGTGTCTTCCATCATACAAGAGCGGCTGTTAGGATACTTGTGTGTCACAGAAAGTGTCTTCCATCATACAAGAGCGGCTGTTAGGATACTTGTGTGTCACAGAAAGTGTCTTCCATCATACAAGAGCGGCTGTTAGGATACTTGTGTGTCACAGAAAGTGTCTTCCATCATACAAGAGCGGCTGTTAGGATACTTGTGTGTCACAGAAAGTGTCTTCCATCATACAAGAGCGGCTGTTAGGATACTTGTGTGTCACAGAAAGTGTTTTCAGTCATACAAGAGCAGCTGTTAGTAATTTAAAATAGCTCCTACAATTTAACAACAAATTATTTTAATGATGGAATTTCCTTATGAACTTATTATCTCAGTGAAGCGGTCCCCGTGTCCTCATCTATTACAATTTTTCTCCCATTTTCAGTTTTTTACCTCGGTCTTTTTGAGATCTTTCTTGACATTGTCTATTTTACTGTTTGTCTTCCTCGTCTGCCTCTAGCACTCTCTCAACTGTCTTCTGTGCTGTTTATATCAATCTCTCCTTGCGTATTCTCTGTAGAAGTCCTACCAATCATAGTCTTTTCACAACTACACATATTTTAATTTTAGGTGTCTCCTCATTCTGATCTCTTCTTTAACCCCTGTCTTTCTCCTATATTATTGTAGCGACTATGTTCAAATAAATCAGATATTGTTGTTAGTTTAAAATAACATGGGAAAATCACAAAGCTACTCAGCAACAGGGCAGGAGAAAGTTACAAAGCCAGTCAGCAGAAGGGCAGGAGAAAGTTACAAAGCCAGTCAGCAGTAGGGCAGGAGAAAGTCACAAAGCCAGTTAGAATTAGGGCAAGAGAAAGTCACAAATCCAGTCAGCAGTTGGCCAGGGGAAAATCACAAAACCAGTCAACGGTAGGGCAGGAGAAAGTCACAAAGCCAGTCAGCAGTTGACCAGGGGAAAATCACAAAGCCAGTCAACGGTAGGGCAGGAGAAAGTCACAAAGCCAGTCAGCAGTTGGCCAGGGGAAAATCACAAAGCCAGTCAACAGTAGGGCAGGAGAAAGTTACAAAGCCAGTTAGCAGTAGGGCAGGAGAAAGTCACAAAGCCAGTCAGCAGTAGGGCAGGGGAAAGTCACAATGCCAGTTGCCAATTAGAGGCAGAAAGAAACTCAATCTATGAGATTCAATGGCCAATCTTACAAGGTACATGAATCATGTAAAATGGGAACACTATATGGTTATGTGTAATAAAGATGACCTTTCCAGATCACTAACCTTGCTCAAGTTGTGAGCACAAGGGCATGAGAGGCGTGGTGACAAATACATTACACTCCTATGTGTGGGTAGGAGTGCTATACTGTCATTTCTCATACGTCAGTCAGTACTATCCTACATCAATTATCCTTCTACACCTTGCACATACCCAGACATGTGTTCAGTCAAGCATGTCCATTCATCTGTCCAATCACCAAGACTGATGAATACTTATATGAATAATAATAAAAGTATACCTGCCAACCTTCCTGGATTTTCCAGGAGTCTACTGGGTTTGTTGTGAATCTCTCGGATTCTCCCGAAAAGAAAAAAATCTCCCAGATTTTCAGTGAAAACAGTTTTTTTTTTGGTGAGCCTCAAGAGGGGGTTGCACATCGAGGTTTTTGGAGTGCCACAAGGTGGGTTTTTTGGCGAGCATTAGGGGGGATGCAAATCGAGGTTTCTGTTGAGTTTCAAAAATGTTTAACGTAGCCACAAAAAATATTCAACAGCACCCCCATCTTCCGAAATCCAATAATGCTGAGATCACAATAAATTTTGAATCAGATATTATTTAAACATTACCCCACATTTGGACATCAAAGAACTGGATTCACGACGGATTATCTTAAACTAGTTGGGGAAGCAGCATTAACCCTTTACATCTCAACTACCCACAACTGGTTGATCTGTCAGCTGCACTTCAGGTATGTGATGCCATCTACTGGGTCACTGCTTGCTACATGTAATTTTAAAGCTCAGTCTATTTGCGATATACTAAAGGTATTTGCTGTAAGGCCTTAAATTGGGTGCTTTTGAGTTAAGGCTGTTTTAAATCACTTTCACATCTCGCTGAATGCGTACCAGTGTTGAGAGGAGTCGGTGCATTTCTTTAAAACGTCATGGGGTCAAAAGGGTTAAGAAACAATTTACAGTTTACAGTAGTGGTTAATGATCGAAAGTTCTGGTGAGTTTTACCTGGCAAATCCTGCTGATCTATAAATTTAGCCAAAATGTGCAAAACATGCAGTAATAATAAACTTCTCCATAATGATTATATAAGGTTATCATTACATGTTTTGCTGAATTGTAATGCGTAAATCCACAGGAACCCTGGCTCAGAGGTGAAACAAATCAGATTCATCATTATGGGTATGCTAGGTCCTGAAAAGGATGTGCAAATGACGCCATCATCTAATGACGAAATGCTGGCGATTTATAGTAACGTGGAATCGCAATTTCAAAAAAATTCATGTTTATTTTTAGCTACACTATACTCCCCATGACTGCAAGTTGATGCATTTGTTCTAGATTTCAAGCTCAAGTACTACAACAAAGCCCAAGGATAGTTTTATGACACAGGAGACATGCAAAATAGGGTGGCTGTTATATAGACAGTGCACAATACGTAGAATGAACAACTCAAATTTAATCCAACAGGTAACCAGAAATGTTGACACATGAGAGGTGTTGTGGAAGGATTGAACGGCGTATTAGGGAGACTAATAGTTCTACAATTTCTAATTCAATAGTCTGGTTATCTCGCTGCATGTGCAAACCTCTACTCTAGGTTGAGCGATGTAGAATCAATACCCGGGTAATGACGAAACTTGTGATGCCGGCCACATCAAGACCCGGTGAAACATGAGCAAATAAACTTCCTGCCGAAGTGATACCAGACTGTATTTGAGACATTCACATGTCAAAAAACAATCAACAAAATATGCAGTAAAACCTTCATTTATGGGCTTGCCGAAATGATCAGCTTTCAAATGCCACGCCATTTCAGTTTTGTCAGTCTCTACATATTTTGGAAATCGCTTTGCAAAAATACATAGATCTTCATACATGCAACTAAGTTTAATGCCAATATTTGACATGACAACTTCAGACATTAAAACTTACATTTGTTAACATTGTATGACAAGTACATTTGTGTACAATACTTCAAATCACTTAGGCACAAAAACAGAATAGTGTCCCACTTAAAATTGCAACATCATTTCACGAATAATAACTTTCTCAATGCCTTTATTAAATCCTAACCAGTGACAAGAAAAGCTATTTATTATCATATGTAAACTTGTTCACATATAGAGTGGACCTCCCTATTAAGGCCACCCTTGGGACTGGACAAAAGTGAGGTGACCCTATTAGCAATAATTTCCTACACTTTACTGTTACGAAAATCATTTGGGACTGAACCAGGGTGATCTTAATTGTAAGATGGCTGTATTGGACTGCACACTGCGAAGTCATCCATTTCAGTTTTCAGTCAACTTTCAACAGATTTCAGACGTCATTATTCCAGCTTGCGCCTTGCATTCTGTATGAGGTGAAACCCCCACAAACCACAATGTGGACAGATCATAGGACATCTAACCAATGTTTCCAGCCGATCACTTCATATTTTATCCATCACGTCATAAGCTTCTTATCGCTCTCTGATTATCTGGACTAGTTGACACTGTTGAGAGAGCAACGAATGTCATCAATAATTCCATCAGAAGGAATCAATATGCGAGGGGCTTGCTGCGGCTATAATTAGATGGGTAGCAATTAGGAGGATAGAGTGTTAAGCACACCCACCAACTCACTGCTTGTCAAACAGAATCGTTCTACTCATTCAAAACTCTTATTTCTCATCATAAATGAATGATGTCAAAGATTAAGCAAATGTCAAATGGCCTGAGTTCTGCAAGTACCTCGGATTGGACATAAATTTGAGTGTAGACCCTAACTTCTCACAGACAAAAAACTCTCACTTCTGGATATAACCCTTCCAGACAAACCTCCCCGTAGACATGACCCTTCACGGACAAGTAGTCCCAAGGACTGGATACTGCGCTCTATAACAACTTATCTTTGTTCAATATCAATAAAGTGCAACGTTGAATGTGACTGAATAATTTTAACTAAACAAACTGCACAAACATAATAATGACCAGTAGGGGTTTGTTCATGAGGGACTATGTCCAGATGGGTTATGTCCGTGAGGGGTTTGTCTGTGATGGGTTATACCCATACCACTGTACCCGAATCCGTGGTGGAAAAACTAGAATCTGTCATTTGTGCCAATAAATGTTCTTATCGAACCAACCTTCAAGGCTAGAAATCACAATGCAGATAATCAGCAAACTCACACACAAAGTGGAGCTAATTACTAGAAGCTCGAAGCTACATCATGTTCTTACTGATGCTGCTGTGAATATGTTGAACTGACCAGACCAACAACGTAGTGGAAAATATGACAAACTGTTCAGAATATCTAACACCTAGTAAGGGATCATCTCAGAACGTTGATGTCCGAAATTATTTTTGTTTGGGGTTTTGGTTGGTTCAGAGGCAGTATTCGTTTGGCATCGGATATTGATATTTTATGCTTCGGACCAATAAGTATTGTTAATATATTGATATTATCGTATCAATGTTTACAAACTAGTCTGAGGGGGTGGTGCAGATGAATGTAATTGTGTCTGTTATTGGACAATGTTCTGAGATTTAACAAGATTTAACAAGATTGCCACCCAGAGAATTAACTCTAGGTGGCAGGTGGACAAGGAAGCCCTTTGGCTTATCGAGAGTCCGACCCTTTTATCTATGTGTATCCCGCCCGTCTGAGGTATGTGTCGATTTTATTTTTAAACATATTCACGCTACTAGCACCCACACAATCAGCAGGTAATCTGTTCCATTCATTTACAGTCCTTTGTGAAAATGAAAACTTTCTTATATCCAATCTACTCTGCTCCTTTGCCAATGTAAGTTCATGTCCTCTAGTCCTTCTATCTTTCTTAACTGAGAAAAAAATATTTCTATCAATATTTTCATAACCCTTCAATATTTTAAACACTTCTATCTGATCTCCTCTCAATCTCCTGGTCTCTAGTGTTGTTAAACCGCATTTTTTTAGGCGTATTTCGTAACTAAGATCCCTCAGTTTTGGTATCATTTTAGTTGCTCTCCTCTGCACTCTTTCTAGCATATGTATGTCCTTCCTGCGATATGGCCTCCACGCTTGAATACAATATTCTAAATGAGGCCTAACTATTGTTTTGTACAGCGGTATTATTAGCTCTTTTTCCTTATACGTTATGTTTCGCCTAATTAATCCAAGGATTTGATTTCCCTTTGAAGCTGCAATTCCGCACTGCTCTGAAACCTTCATATCAGCACTAATGGTTAACCCTAAGTCCTTTTCTTTTACAGTACTACTTAGTACAGTACCCCCATTGTATATTCTACCTCTTCGTTCCCATGTCCTGTGTGGTGGCATTTACATTTCCCAAAATTGAACAGCATTTGCCACTTTTCAGACCATTTGATCAACCTGTCAAGATCATCTTGTAAATGCTGTCTATCTCCGTCACTTTTAATCCTTCTAAACACTTTTGTATCATCCGTAAATTTCAACACCTTGCTTATTATTTCATCATCCAAATCGTTGATATATATTAAGAATAATATAGGACCTAATACTGATCCCTGTGGTACCCCACTCAATACTGATTTCCAGTTTGAAGCCTCCCCATCAACTACTACACGTTATCTTCTGTCAATCAACCATTGTTCTATCCAGTTTATTATACCATTTCCTATGCCATGGGCCTTTAGTTTAAGCAGTAATCTTTGATGTGGTACTTTGTCGAAAGCTTTTTGAAAATCTAAGTAGACGATATCTACTGGTGATCCCTCATCTACCCACTTAGTGATGTCTTCCAAAAAACATAACATATTTGTTAAGCATTACCTCGCTTTAAAAAAAACATGTTGAGATGGGTTTATCAAGTTTTGTTTAACAAGAAAATCCACCATGTGATCTTTAATTAGTCTTTCTAACAATTTACAAATCACTGATGTTAAACTCACTGGTCTATAGTTCTCTGACTTGTTTCTCGAACCTTTTTTGAATAACGGTATAATGTTTGCTTCTTTCCATTCTAAAGGAACCACTCCCTCTTCTAATGACAAATTAAAAACTGTTGCAAGCGGTATGCTAATTTGTTCTACAATTTCCAATAGTAGTTTGGGTGGAATACCATCCACTCCAGGTGATTTATTATCCTTCACAGCCCTTATTTTCTTACCTACCATTTCCGGGGTTACAATTAATTGACCTAAGTAGTCTGAATCTGCCCCCTTGAACTTAGCCTCTGGTACTGGCAGTGAACTAATATCTTCCCTGGTAAACACTGAACTAAAGTACTCATTCAGGTCTTCTGCCATTAAGAATCCCTCTGATATCATATTTGCAGCACTATCTTCTAGAGGACCGACTTTATCTTGAACTTTCTGTTTGCTTCGAACATACGCATAAAAACTCTTGCTGTCATTTTTTATATTACTAGCTAATTGTTGTTCATAGCTTCTCTTTGAATTTCTAATTTCAGCTGTAGCTTGGTTAAGTGCTTCTTTATAACTGTTGTAGTCTTCATCATTTCCAGTACATCTGTATGACTTCCACATCATTTGTTTGTACTTAATTTTTCTAATGGCTTCTTTCGATAAGTGTTTCTTTTTGGACCGTTTTCCTTGTTTTTTGAAGGGTACAAATTTATCGACTATGCACTTAATTTCACTCTTTAATACATTCCAGCATTCTGTTGCCGTCTTATTTTTCAGTGTGTTATTCCAGTCTATCTTTGCTAAATATTTCCTCATGTCCTTATACCTTCCTTTGTGGAAATTTCTCCTATACTGCTTTTTACTATTCCTTTCTGATTTTACTTTGATGATAAAATGTATCTGGTTGTGATCGCTACTCCCCAGTGGCTCACATATCTTGACATTGTCAACTAATTCAATCTGTGAGGACAAAACTATGTCTAACACATTCTCACACCTGGTTGGTTCTAGCACATGTTCAGAAAGGAATGTATCTTGAACTAAAACTAAAAACTTGTGGTCCTCACTCCCCATACTCTGTAGAGATTTCCATTGTATATGCCCGTGGTTAAAATCCCCCATAATAATACAGTCCCGTTTGCTTACTTCCCTTATAGCGTTTTGTATTTTTTTCATTCTCTTCTATGCTTATGTTTGGACTTCGATAAACTAACCCAACTGTTAACGTTGAGTTTCCTGTAACTATGTTACACCAAACAGCTTCTTCGCAATCTGCTTCTCTTTCTAATTTTATTTCATAAGCCTGAATAGATTCTTTAATATATAAAATAACTCCACCTCCCTTTCTTCCTATTCTATCTTTTCTAAACATTACATATCCTGTCAGTCCCAATTCAGCATCTGATATATCGGTGGTGGTCCAGGATTCGGTTATACCTATTATATGAGGGTCAATATCTTCTACCATAATGTTTAGTTCATTTCTTTTGTTTACTATACTCCTTGCATTTAAACAAACACATTTATATCCAGCTTCAGAAGAGTTTTCCACACTGTTATTTGCTGATTTATTTGTGCTGTCTTTATCTATGCCTCCATTTTCAGGCTTTTCTGTGAGTCCCCCCTGCGAATCTAGTTTAAATAGATACAACCTGTCCCACTGATGATCCCCAACACCTTAGACATCTCAAACTATGTTGCTGCTCAAGGGTCAATACACATGGAAATAAAATATTCTGGTTAAAAAATAGAAAACCATAAAAACCTCATATATATATATAAGAATTTGCCAAAAACTGACAGTAACCTGTTGTCCATACAACACTTGCCTAAGCTTGTATAAATTGTGGTTGATGGAAGGAAGGAAATGTTTATTTGTCTCAGTGACACGATATCGATCGATAGTAAATATACATAAATCATTTGCAAACAATATATTGCAACATTATTTTCACTACAACAAAAAACAATCACGAAATAAACTATTCAAAACAATACATTAGTGTGAATGAAAAAGTGATGTCAGCTAAGGGATGTGAGACCCCTACTAAGACCTATTTTGGTCGCTCATGCAGGGGCCACCCAAAATCTAATACAATATTTTCTACAACACTTATTTAACCACTCCCTTAATTGAAAATAAATGAATCATTACTCAAAATGAAACAAACAAAACAAAACAAAAAAGAATATAATAGCGTCCATCAATATTATGTTATTATATGTAATTACAAATATGCATCTACTAAAAGTACACTTACACGCCATTATTTTGGCAAATGCGACAGTTTGTTATATATGATTGTATATAATACATTTTGGCATAAGCCACGAATCCCTGTAGACTGTGAGTGTAGATCTTGCTTTTCAGTATTGTTGCAGTATTGTTTACTGTGCGAGGTATGTTATTTCGGATGCATTTTGTTGGGCAAATTCGTGATTTATTCTGGTTATATGTATTTCATTTTGTCTACATGTATTCTGATTGTGAATATTAGAATTATGTTGCAATGTTAGGCGTTGAAGGTACCCAGGGAGTTTATTATGTATGAATTTATAGTAACATTTTAGTTCCTGAATTTGTAAAATGTATAATGGACTTAAATTAATCAATAATGATTTATCATCTCCATTTTATACACTAGAATAACAATTGTAATATTTTGTTATAAAAGAGAGTGTGGGTGTGAATGCAAATGCTAGCCAGGCTATAAACTATATATATTATAATTAGTATTGAGCACCATATAATATGCGTTGCGGACACTTCCTTCCAGACACTTCAAAGAAACAAAGTAACTCTTCAGTAATTGTTTAAGTATTTTGGGGACAGGCTCAGTTTCAAATACATTGCATTTTTTTAGTGATGATTCAAGAGTTGGACATTTGAGGTTGGATCTATTTTTAGATCTTGCCTGTTACTGCAGTTATTCATTGTATGTGTATTGTGTAGAAGTAAAATTTTAAAATTTAATTTTTATTTTTAATTTTATATTTTTATGCAGCACTTCTGGGTTGTGTTCAGAATTGTGCCAACAATACCTTTCTGTACAAACTGGGGGCTAAATCTCAGTGCAAATAATAATTAATCACATTCCACTGTACAAGATTGTGGGAGCTCTACATATGTCAAATATTTAATTTGTAGATCCATTGGCATAAACATGGCTATATCTAAACAATTTAGTTCCGTGCAAACCCATGAAACTCGGCAAGTAATGCATAATTTGTACTATTAAATATGTTCCTATTATTCTGACAGTGTGGTGTTGATATGGGTAGGATTGGGAGAGTGCAGTATGGATGTGGTAGGATTGAGAGAGCAGTGTGGTTGTGGTAGGATTGAGAGTGCAGTGTGGCTGTGGAAGGATTGAGAGAGTGCAGTGTGGATATGGTAGGATTGAGAGAGTGCAGTGTGGATGTGGAAGGATTGAGAGAGTGCAGTGTGGATGTGGTAGGATTGAGAGAGTGCAGTGTGGATGTGGTAGGATTGAGAGAGTGCAGTGTGGATGTGGTAGGATTGAGAGTGCAGTGTGGATGTGGAAGGATTGAGAGAGTGCAGTGTGGATGTGGAAGGATTGAGAGAGTGCAGTGTGGATATGGTAGGATTGAGAGAGTGCAGTGTGGATATGGTAGGATTGAGAGAGTGCAGTGTGGATATGGTAGGATTGAGAGAGTGCAGTGTGGATATGGTAGGATTGAGAGAGTGCAGTGTGGATATGGTAGGATTGAGAGAGTGCAGTATGGATATGGTAGGATTGAGAGAGTGCAGTGTGGATGTGGTACATTTGAGAGAGTGCAGTGTGTGTAGATGTGGTACAACTGAAAGTGCAGTGTGGATGTGGTACAACTGAGAGTGCAGTGTGGATGTGGTACAACTGAGAGTGCAGTGTGGATGTGGTAGTAGCATTACTACATAAAAACAAAAACTGCATTACCTATATATGTTTTGTTATGTATATAAGGAGCTTCTTCTTCTGAAGTAAATGTTTTTGATTTCATAAAAATCAAACAACTACTGACAAAGTTATTAAGTTGGAAAGTTTACTGCCCCTGGGATTTTTGTTGGAACGGTGAGCATGAAAAGTAACACAGAAAGAATAGGATCACAGTATTTCCAGGGTGTACCCCTGTTTTATAATTTATGTCATTGTTTTCATAACAGATAAGTCATTAATTACTTCAAATACTTGCATATGTAGGTATTTTCACCCAAGAAATCCATTTCTTGCATTTTCGTCAACCTAATTTGCATATTTCATGACCTAATTAGCATAATATGGCTGACATATTGGATCCTAGACTGTAACAAGATGCAATTCATGACATGTCATTAATTGTGTAGAGTATAAATTTGCAGGGTTTTAGAAAGTGTAATGTCTTTTTTCATTATAGCTCATTTCAATGCTAATTTTTTGGCAAAACCGGTGCATCATTAGCATAATTATTATAAAATGGCGGCTATATTGATTACTGAATGAGGATTCCCAATGTTTTATGAAGAAATTGTTGTTCTGAGCATGTAATTAACTCTGTAATGAGTTGTCCACCTGGCGAATATCCAGCGACATGCGAATGTTACCAAGTGGGTAGTCTATTTTAAACACAGCAGTGGAGCTCTTGAAAACCGTGCAACTAGGTCGCACAAAAAGCAATTTCCGCACTTGTAAACCTTTTTCAAATGTCACATAACACATATATCATCTGAACAGTGTGAAACTGACACGTAGGTGCGCATATATATGAACTTGAATTTTAGGCAATAATATTATCAAAAATTCATGTTTACATGATAATTCGACATAACTTTCATGAGGTTTACCGCAGAAACTTCGTGCAACATCTCCAGTGAAGACAAACACGTCTTCTAATTGGTCGAAGAGATCTCATGACGATCCAAATAGGTTTACAAGTGTGGATTTTCAATTTGCTGTGACCTGTTTTTGCAAAAACTGTACCGTTGCGGAGCGCCATCATATGACATTTATGGTGCACATCATCGTTAAATAACGAACGATCAGTTCATCAAATAAAGGAATACTTTTTAAAACTTGATACCATTGTAAAGAACATTATCTTGTCATTCCAGTGATATTAAATGTCTTATTTAACGCGGACTGAATGATGTAAGGGCTGCGTGACTGGTGTCCTATCGTAGTTGAGCATCAGAACTGGCCAGATCCGCTGCAGCCGCTCTGGTAATGGTAGTGATAAAATTGAGAGAGTACAATGTGGATGTGGTACGGTGGAGAGAGTAGAGTATGGATGTGGTACAATGGAGAGAGTGCAGTGAGGATGTGATAGGATTGAGAGTGGAGCGTGGATGTTGTAGGATTGAGAGGGTGCAGTGTGGGTGTAGGTAGGATTGAGACAGTGCAGCGTGGATGTGGTAGGATTGAGAGGGTGCAGTGTGGGTGTAGGTAGGATTGAGAGAGTGCAGCGTGGATGTGGTAGGATTGAGAGAGTGCAGTGTGGATGTGGTAGGTTTGAGAGAGTGCAGTGTGGATGTGGTAGGATTGAGAGAGTGCAGTGTGGGTGTAGGTAGGATTGAGAGAGTGCAGTGTGGGTGTAGGTAGGATTGAGAGAGTGCAGTGTGGGTGTAGGTAGGATTGAGAGAGTGCAGTGTGGATGTGGTAGGATTGAGAGAGTGCAGCATGGATGTGGTAGGATTGAGAGAGTGCAGCGTGGATGTGGTAGGATTGAGTGAGTGCAGCATGGATGTGGTAGGATTGAGAGAGTGCAGCGTGGATGTGGTAGAATTGAGAGAGTGCAGTGTGGGTGTAGGTAGGATTGTGAGAGTGTAGTGTGGGTGTAGGTAGGATTGAGAGAGTGCAGCGTGGGTGTAGGTAGGATTGAGAGAGTGCAGTGTGTATGTGGTAGGAATGACAGAGTGCAGTGTGGATGTGGTAAGATTGAGAGAGTGCAGCGTGGATGTGGTAGGATTGAGAGAGTGCAGTGTGGATGTGGTAGGATTGAGAGAGAGTGCAGCGTGGATGTGGTAGGATTGAGAGAGTGCAGTGTGGATGTGGTAGGATTGTGACAGTGCAGTGTGGATGTAGGTAGGATTGTGAGAGTGCAGTGTGATCTGGATGGGAATAATTAGGTGCACTTTGTGCGTGGGTGAAGGACTGTGTTTCTTAATCAAACTGTTTCACACTGTGATGATGCAGAGACCTATATCCAAATAAAATTATGAATAATAGTAAAGTACTAGCTTGTTGGTACACAACTGGTGACGCTTTAGCTACTTATAAATAATTTATATTCACTAATATTCTACTTACTAATGTCATGATACTCAAAAAGATAATATATTTAATACAAAATAATTAGAGCCTAGTCGCCCTAGAGGGTTTGAACTTTGGTATCTGGGAGTGTTGCACTCTATGTTGACTGCAAAGTAGAACGGTCTTCCTTGTAGCCGGGCAACACACACATACAGACCATACCTTTGGTTACCTGTGATCTGGTAGTGTCAGCGATTCCAGGCCAGGTGTAAATCGAAACGAATACACAACCTGCAGATAACCGGCGTCAGTAGGCGTTACCGGCAATACACGTAATAATCCGCCGCAAATGCAATTAACACTACATTTCTAAAAACACAGCACACGACTATTGGTGAATGAGATACGTACCAAATTAAGCACGGTGTCAACAACGTCCCGATTTTGTACCTGGTCGACTTTGATCAAGCCGATCAGAACTCCAAACTTGAGCTCATCTTTCCCCGACATTGTCAGCACATCTTCTACTCTTTTAGTGTCGGTTTCTTCAATTTTTGGCTCCTCAGCTGCAGCTGCCGCCATTGTACCAATTCAACACTGTGATAGAAAAAATTGCAATTTTTCTACAATCACGAACTTTAAGCGCAATGCCAGAAAATTTAAATAATCACAAGACAACACGACAGGTGTCCGCCATGATTAAAATGTCCGTGTCAGTCACGACGAGAATACTCTCGAAGCAAACATTTAATAACTATAAATGTGATCTGTAACATAAATGATACACTAAAGCTGCAGACACAAATGCAAAATATTATCATTTCGAATTCGTGACAAAATATTCTTTAATAAATTAAACATTTTAGTATAGAGAAAGTGGGCGGATCCGTTTGCAGCCTCGAATCTAAATAATATCCGGTCTAGAAGTCGTTCGCGGAACTTTCAGGATGACGGCGGCCACGGAGGTTCAACAAAAGCCTACAAAAGAGGTGAGTAGCTAACGTTACGTGTGTACTGATTATGTAATATGACATTTGAGTTGTTGTGTGAAAATGTGACTTTGATTTTACTTAATCTGACGTTTTGAAAAAGTGTTCCATCTAGAATAAAAACATTCCTGTCCGAGGAGTGGTGTTGTCAACTGACAGTTTCAGCTGCTGTGGCCTGTGGTGATAGTCCTTGAATGAGCGAATATAACTAGAAATGAAAAATCGGCGGCTCTACACAATTAGTTTTACAGTTATTTAAACAGTTATGGTTATTACGACTCGCAAATGAAGCCGGTGTAGAGATCCTAATGGAAAAATTAGGCTGAAGGTTTAGTTTGTGAAACTAGTCCCAGACCGAGTCGGCAGTCACTGAATCAGCATGAATTATAATTAGAACCGTTGCCGTTGGACCAGGGCATTGCCAGTGACTCAGTGTACAGGTTGTGTGGATATTCAGCTTGCCAAGGATACTATTGATAGTTACTTAGCTAGGTGTTTATGACAATGAACATGTTTGCCTGGCTAAGTTGTGGATTCATTGAACAACTGTCTGAAGCTCTTGAAAAGGGATGTCAAGAAGACGTACTAATCATGGATTTTTCAAAGGCCTTTGATAAAGTGAGCCACAGCCTCCTCATGCAGCACTATGGCATAACAGGAAGGGTCCACCAATGGATTGAGAATTTCCTCTCCAACAGAAAACAGGCAGTTGTCGTTAATGGAGCACAATCAGCGTTCATGGCCGTTGAATCTGGTGTCCCACAAGGTTCTGTACTAGGACCTAGCCTGTTTCTGCTTTACATAAACGATCTCCCAGCAGGACTATCCTCTACTCCCAGACTCTTTGCGGATGACACAATCTGCCATAAGGTTGTCACCAGCCCACAAGATCAACACGACCTGCAGCAAGATCTTGACAGATTAGCAGCCTGGGAGCAACGCTGGAAGATGTCTTTTCACCCCCAGAAGTGTACTGCAATGAGCATCACCCGGAGGTGCACAGTTCTGGCTACACGATACCACCTCCACGGATATACCCTGAGCACAGACACGGAGGCAAAATACCTTGGAGTCAAGTTCACCTCTGACTTCAGCTGGGACTCCCATATCACAGACGTATGCAACAAAGCCAATAAGACCTTGGGCTTCCTTAGGCGAAACATCAAAATGACCAACAAGAGGTTAAAAGAAGCTTCATACAAGGCATTTGTCCGACCTGTGCTGGAGTATGCCAGTACTGTATGGGACCCTTTCACTGCAACCAACATCAAGGCACAAGAGAAAATACAAAGACAGGCAGCCAGATGGGTGAAACGAGACTACCGAAAAACAGCAAGTGTGGACACCATGTTACAAAAACTGCGATGGCCAACTCTCGAACAGTGGAGAAAGACTCAACACCTTCTATAAGTTCCACCACGGACTCATACACATCGAGTCAAAGCACAGACCAACACCAGCTAATCACCCAAGAAGAAACACCCGATACACCAATGATCTCACCTATAATATCCCGTATCACCGGACAGCCTACAGACAGAAGACATTCTTCCCAAGAACCATACCAGAGTGAACAGCCTTCCTCATGAAATCACCAAAGCTCCTGCTCCTGCCTCTTTTGAGACCAGGATCTGCAGTCTCCTCAAATCCTGATGTGTTAACGAAAGTGGGTAAATGAAAGCTGGAGCTGTGCCGGTCGGGGTCTAACCCCGGTGACCGCTATGGCAGCCGGATTGGTCTGGCCGGATACTCCACGTAGTTGACACATCACCCAGTTTTTCCCACTAGGTGGTTGTCATAAATCATAATACTTTAAAAGGTCAAAATTGGGGCTAATATGCATGCTGTTATTTTTGTTAGACTTCTTTTGAATTTGTCCAACATTCATGACTTAATTATATTGGTTCCCATAACATTACAGTCCACACAAACATGTATGCACATATTACACAATATCAACATGTTATGCTGACATTTAATAATAATTCTTAACTAAAAACAGTTAGATTATTATACCTGAAAATATATAAAGTAATAAAACTCCTAAAATGTTAATGGTCATTATAACAAGTCAATTCTAGCCTATTGTCTTTTATAAGGATAACGGAAATTAGCTGAATAATTGTCTTGACACATTACTTGCATTAATTACTTTAAAATCATGTATTTTGTTGTTGTAAAAACTTAGTTGGAAAACATGTTTGATTTAAGCTTTTATACCTGTTTTATTAAAAGTAGTAATTAAAAAAATTCCCAGTTAATATTGTGTAGTTGTCAATTTCTGGTGATGTTTGAAAAGAATTAGTATATGAAGTAATATGACGTATAGGTTAGCGTAGAATGGCTGAGCAGAAGTATCACTTATTAAACACAGCCATTGCATATAGTAATAACATACATGTTCCTAAATTAAAGTTAAATGGAACTGTAATGTACTTATTTGTCTGTCCAGAACAGTAGATGAAATTTATAGATTAAAATGACAATATAAACATAACTAAATGTGCCATCGGCCATCCACTACCAGGTCCATTGTTGAATACATGTAAAATGATAAGATTGGCCATATTTGCACCACACTTAGCGACAAATGAATTATGAATAGTATGCCCACCGCATATTTGAGCTGTTCAGCTTAAGTCACATCTCATGAGATTGTTCTGTTTTTAAAACAGTCCAAGAAGCAGTCAATGTATTAAATATTCAAAATGTACAAAGGTAATAAAATATTTGACATTTCTGGTTCTAACTCTTTACAGAATTGTTTATTGAAGTGAGGTCGTTCAAAATTAATGCTTGATCAAATAACCATGTTGGTGAGTTTTATGCCGGGTCAGACCATCCGTATTATTACGCTTGAGATGTTTCTTTGTTTGCAGCATGGCCTGAGGACGCTCTCACTGTCCAGTCATGTTGGCTTTGACAGTCTCCCTGACCAGCTGGTCAACAAGTCAGTCCAGCAAGGGTTCTGCTTCAATATCCTCTGTGTTGGTAAGTCCAATGGTTTTTATGACCCCTAACATAAATAATGCAAATTCCTGTTGACGAAATCGCCTGACTCCTGATTCGCGTTTTGAATCGGAAGTTGACACCAGGAGTTGGGAGTCAGGAACTCTTCATACATCCAGAAGACCAACTATTTTTTTGGTCTGGTGTTTACTTAAAATTACGAAAACATTTACTTCACTGCTGCTACTATTGGAGGGATTTCTCTCAATCCCAGGGCTGTATTTACCAATATTTACCACCTGGTAAATACTGGAACGGGAAATAACTGCTAGCTCCGATGAGAGACATACAGTGCTATTTTCATTCAAGTTGCTATGCCTCAGTGGTTAGTATGTTGACATTCCTCTCATCAGGTCGCACTGTTAAAGCAGTGTCTTTAACCGTGACAGTTGAAGCAATCCATCAACTTGAGTGAACTGTTGTCTTGTTAGTGGGGCCAGATCATCCTTCCACTTAGCCAGGTCAGACCATCCCTCCGCTGGCAGACACCCTTATAGGCTAGTTTTAAGTATGTCAACTATTTAAGTACATTGCCATCCTGTGTTGAGCTCAGATACACAAATAATAGTTGGTCCTATACTCTGTTTTAACTGCTGTGTGGAGGGGTTAGACTTTGGTATGTTTATTCCTATTTCTAGAAAGGTTAAAAGTGAAACAAGGTCAATGTCATTTCGTACCGTGCACCAGATTACATGAAATAGCACACAGTGCCTTTAGTCTACATCTTGTCTGATGAGTGGTTTCTGTCAAACCTGACGGTTTGGGTTTTATGAAAATCAGAGTAATTATTTCTGGCCCAAAATAGCACCATTGTTGATGTGTGCAGGGATGCTACAATAAGGACATACCATAAGTTTAATGAGACATTTATTACTATAGTAAATCATAATAGTGTATACTGTTATTCTGATGCAAGTCTTGTACAGTTAATTTATATGTGTGTGCATAATTGGTATACTTCCCAGTATATTTTTAAAATTGGCATAGCTCAAAAATGTGTTCGAAATGGAGACTGACATGAAGGCACCCATCTTCTTATGCCATATTGGCACATGTAACATTGTCATTTATCCTCCAAATAAGTGTAGTTTCTGACCATGATATGATCCTATCACGATTCTACACCTGCTCCAAATGAAACTTTGGTGGTCAGCGGGACCTTAAACTTTGTGAAGTTGTTGGTTTTATTCAAATGTTGGTGGTCTACATATTAACATAAAATGTAAACAACATTTGCATTATTGGTTTTGGAAGTACATATTTCAATATTTACTGAAACGATAGCCTAGAAGAGAGGCATTTTGTTCTTTACCCAGAATTAGCCAGAGTAATAATTTGTAACAGGAGGTCTACTGTGTTGAACGTGGGAAAATGGGAATTGTTGAAGATCAAAGGGTATTGCGGTTAACACGGCCCGCCTCTGTAATTTTGCCAATAAAGCCATTTTGAAACTGGATGTTTTGTTTACTATTTGAACATGGTCCAAGATTAAAACTGTCAAATTGTGACTGTTGTTACAGGCTTATTAAACACAATTTGGTGGGCATTATACCTTCAACATGGTTAGTATAGTCTGAAGATTATACTAATTAATAAATACAAAACTAGGAGTAGGAACAGATTGCGTCCCTTTAATGCAGGCTGGTATGTTTTAGGGTTTCCACCCCGACGAATGAGTTCACATTTTCTGGGCCGGCTTACAGCTGTATGTCACTGGTGGCAAAGTTAAAATATCTAGACTCAATGGTTAGGATGAAAGACACATGTCTGGAAACATTAGAATCAAACTGGCTAGTGTGAGAAGGGTTACAAATGACGTTGCCAACATCTGGAAATCACAATGTCATAAATACACTTGAAGAAGATATTTGTGTTTCCTGGTTTGGAGCATAGGGCGCTCAGTACGGCACAAGGCCTTTATGCAGGATCACATTTTTACCAGTTGAACAGTTTCCTGCTAATTACACACATCCACACAGGCAAACACACATAGTCCATGCAACAGTGCAGACATGTATAGATATGTATACATATACAAATAACATATACATAGAGACATATATATGTGTACAATATACATGCACACACATTTTTAGTGCATGATAAACATGTAAATAACAGTGAAAATCAAAAATATATAAGGTGTTTTTTCCACAAATTTACACCCGTCCAACCTCAAATTTTTGTTCCAAATTAATTCAGTCTATCCAAAAGACAGATGGACAGATCTTTAGATGAAAATAGTATGGCACTGAGTTCTGGGCACTCAAGATGGGTGAAGGGAAACACACACACTTGAAATGTGGCACAGAGTAAGCAGAACACAGAGTAAGCAGAACACAGACAGACTAACATTTGAGTCAAACATAAAATATGGTAATGAAGAAGGTCTGCTATATATCATTAAGAGAAGAAAGCTGGCTGCTATTAAAGTATAACCATTCGGAAAGAAGACATGAGTCTTGTACACTTTGTTGCACAAGTTTGGAAACTCCCAAAATATGTTAAGCATTATGTGGTTTGATCATTGTCACGTATATCACAGGAAAACTAAATTAATATAATCATGTCACATATGGAGGGAAATATGTTATTGTTAATGCAAATTGGTGCCAATAGCCATTTTGGATCATGCAAATCACAGATGCCAAACCACATGTTGGTAAGGGAGTCTGAACCAGTTACCAATGCTGCAATGATAAACGTGTTTTGGACTTATTGGAAACTTACGAGACCATCCCTTGGTAGCAGTTGGTGAGAACTACCAGAAAAAAATGAAGTGATGGAAGAAAAAGTGAATGGATTGACAAGATAAAGGATTGGACAGATGGTGGACTCAATAGAGAGAGGATAAGGTGACACCAACAGCCAGCTGGGGCTGTGGGTGATTGACTACACAAAGAAAAGTACCTTTGGTACACATCATCTCTTCTCACTTGTCTCACCTGGGAGAATTTGTTGCTTGTTTAAATCAACAACAGTTTGGCAACATACGGTCCAACATTTACATTCTGAGTTGTAATATTACTTTAACAAATTACAAATGTTTCGTACAGTTGTGATTTGATAATTGAAAATGAGCTGGGTTTACAAAATCAAATTCACCAGGATGTAGCTGAATGACTTCTTAGCAACGGATGTGATTGGTTGATGTAGCTGAATGACTTCTTAGCAACGGATGTGATTGGTTGATGTAGCTGAGTGACTTCTTAGCAACGGATGTGATTGGTTGATGTGGTAACCGGAACAAAGTTCAGTTCCATATTTGGTTCGGTGTGTCACCCACCAGTAATGATTTATAACAACATCACTGCTCGGTCTGTAGTATGAGTCTGACATAGGAACTGGTCAGTAGTAAATAAGAAACAGGCTGAAAATGTCATGATACTTCTCTGTTTTTCACATTAGTACTAGGCACTTGCTGTCTGTTGAAAGTTCTTAGGAAACAAGCTGGTATTTATTTGCTAGTTCAGATGGAAGAATGTATGACCCAGAGTGCCCATGTGTCATGAACATCTTGCAAAGGCATTTATCTTCAAAATAAATATTCCAGGCCATTGCTTTTATGTGAATTATTATGTCACAAAAAGTATGGTATCCGTGTTTAATTTGATAGACCTGTATTAAACCATAGTCCACACTGAGAATAGTTTAATGTGTAACTATGATAACGATAAATATGTTTTAAATATCAGTGTGATATGTATGAAAATAAGACTTTTGGAGGAATGGACATAAATCTCGAAATCTTGGACATGTAATTTGTACCGACTTTTGATGACATTATGAATAAATTGTAAACACCAGTAGACTATTACCTACCAGGTAATCTAGGATCGTGTTTTACCCAGTCAAGATATGCAACATCCTTTGCTGAGTGAGTGGTACAACAGACCCTGGTGCTTAGTGGACTCTCCCATCATCACTAAGGGATCATCTCAGAACATTGATGTCAGATAGCAGATGGATTACTTTCCTCTGGCCTCAACCCTCCACCCCTCCCCTCAGAATCACCCACCTCTCCTCTCTGAACCCCCCACCCCTCCCCTCGGAACCCCCCACCCCTCCTCTCAGAACCCCCCTATCTCAGACCCCCCACCCCTCCCCATAGATGAACAATATCGGTCCAAAGCATAAAATATTGATGTCAGACGAAACTGCCTCTGACCCCCCACAAATGAAAGTAATTTAATCTGATATCCCACATTGACATTCTGAGATAATCCTTAAATCTACTGTACAGAAAGGCCACACTGACAGGTGAAGTGGGCTGTGACTGGAGTGGACCTATTTTGACGGATGTGTCATATGTATGCAGTTGTTGTTATATATTAGGATGGATTACTACACACACTCACCAGTTAGCCAGAATGTAACTGACAGAACTCTTAGGATGATGGGTTAACCCATTAATGCTAAGAATAGCCATCATTCAAAATTCTTGCCCATCACTGACAGACTTTGACCATCAATCTGACCAGTGGCGGATATCTAGATTAGTTCCCGTCTGTAGGATGGAGGCTGGGATTATACTACTACTAATAATGAGTTCTTTTCTGTGCGATATCTTATGGATATTCAATTAACACTCTCACAATATATAAATCATCATAAAGATAGTTGAAATATATCAGTAAAAAAGGCAGTGAAATAAAAAAATTAATAAATTAGTTTTAAAAGTCACTAAAATGTTATGTAAAAAACAATTGTACTAAGCAAGTTCTGAAGTGTAGCACAATAAAAAAAGATACACTTCCTAGGATGAGTGGGTCAAAGTGAAATCATCATAAAAATGCGATGCATTGTGGCTTTGCAGCCTTTATTAAATTATATTTCACACACCAGTCATGCATTGCATGATGCTGAGATGTATAATTATGATAGGATTTTTTTTATTATTCACACTAGCAATAAATTAATATTTAGTTTGACCATTTAATGTATTTTTTATAATTTGTGTATTTAGTATTTATTTATTTTAGTGGTTATCTAATTTAATTATTTATTTATTTGGTGTTTTGCTATACACTGTACTGTGCAATATTTATTTCAAATATTAATAAAGTCCCGTTAATCCATCTAGTTATTTAGTTACCAATTGGAGACCATGTTTTATAATTATTGCATTGTGAAGTGCCAGGAACAAAACTGGAACTGGCACAATATTAAATTTCTTATTATGAACATAGTACTAAGTAAAGAACCACGTAACATTACTGTCATGTTGTCTTCTAGACAGACTGGCATTCCAGTATACTACACGCACAATGACACACATCTCCACACAGCATAGCTATCTGGGGACGGAATCTCAAGGAAATGGGTTGCCATGGCAACGACTGGGGGATAAAGAGGCATGCATCGATGGACTGTGGGGTTATCAAGTATGATAAACTTCACAGTGCTATCTAATGCTACCGCATTCCTGACAGTGGCGTTCTCGTTACCATACACCATTGTTTTTCAAATAAATTGCTAAAAGTTTGTTGGACAGTTCCATACTCTGTGAAAAGTGGCAAAATTTGGTTCTGAATAAAAACTGTTCACATTGATTTTTGTCTTGTCATTGCAGTATCTTTTTGTCAAATCCAATTATTTGTTTTTGGTAAAATCGGTATAGAAGCTTCTACCCCTCATTTGTCACACAGACAAACTGGATTCTGTGTTTGTGCTTGGAGGATCCATGCGTTAGTGACCGTCGCTGTGTATATGTTGCCATCTAGCAACCAGAAATCATAGAAGCTGCTACCCCTCATTTGTCATACAAACAAACTGGATTCTGTGTTTGTGCTTGGAGGATCCATGCGTTAGTGACCGTCGCTGTGTATATGTTGCCATCTAGCAACCAGAAATCATAGAAGCTGCTACCCCTCATTTGTCATACAAACAAACTGGATTCTGTGTTTGTGCTTGGAGGATCCATGCGTTAGTGACCGTCGCTGTGTATATGTTGCCATCTAGCAACCAGAAATCATAGAAGCTGCTACCCCTCATTTGTCATACAAACAAACTGGATTCTGTCTTTGTGCTTGGAGGATCCATGCGTTAGTGACCGTCGCTGTGTATATGTTGCCATCTAGCAACCAGAAATCATAGAAGCTGCTACCCCTCATTTGTCATACAAACAAACTGGATTCTGTCTTTGTGCTTGGAGGATCCATGCGTTAGTGACCGTCGCTGTGTATATGTTGCCATCCAGCAGCCATAAACTAAGCCTGTTTGCAGCAGAAGTGAAGTATTTCGCAAATGTGCACTTTTCCGTGTTCGTATACTATTATTCAGGGTACAAAATATCCACAAAACTCAGAAATAAAAATCTGATCTGTCACCTTCAGCCAATGGGGACAGATAAACAGGAAGTGAACACATTGCACTGCAGCAGTATATTACATGACACACTATAAAAGACATGCTCTTCAACTGAGAAGTAGTGAGGTGTTTGGAAAATCCGTTCCCATGAACTGATGTCAAGATTCCGAGATTTCTGGATTAACAATGTCAGTATTAATGAGATTCCATCGTATCTAAAGAGAAACAAGATAAAGGGTGGGTGATGGTGTTGTGTTGTACTTGTGCACGGACACTACATTGCACAGGCATCCATGACAGGCATCCATGACTTCTGCCCAGTTGACATTTAATCTGTCTGACTGATAACCAAACAGCTACAGAGTAGAGACAGCTTTGACCTTACTAGTGCCTCTGGAGTAATGAGGTCATTCTCATTATGCCAGTGTCAGGTTACATTGTGTTCCTAGGTATGACACAGTATGGAGACATTACTGTATGTCCAGGTTATCTCCATATATACGAATGTCCTGCCAGTGATTTTGTGATTTGTTATGCTCAGAAAATGTATTTTGGACATGGATAAGCTTGACCCTGAACATTTTTAGTCCCCCTTCAGTGTTTCCGCCAACAGGGTAACAGGGTAAAATTACGTACCCAAAAATAATTCTATGGTACAGATACGTACCCAAAATAAATCCAGATTTTAAAATTTTGTTTAATATTCTGTGCAATGAAACTCATACTTGATGACGATTTTAAAGGTGAAGAATGAGCCCGTGCCAACACGTTTATGCTAGCTATTCTGTGATTGGCTAAACATGGTATTCACGGCGGGATTTAAGCCTTCACCCCAGGATAGAACATATATTGTATACCGGTATATTGGTAGGCTTAGTGTAAAGAATACGGCGTGCTGTCATGGCTGTACGTTTTTTGCGATGGTTTCGAGTATTCATTGTTTCTTGGTGAAGAAAAATAACACAACAAGATACCATACTTCATCAAGAATCAGACTATTTATTCTGGCAAGTTTATAATTTTCCTGCTGACTGTTACATTTTTTATTCATTCTCCTTCGAAACATGAAAATGATTACCATGAGTCGGGTGGGATTTCCGACTCCACATGTCGGGAAATCACTTCTCCGAGCATCTAGAAATCCTATTTTTTCTGGGGGAGGGCCTACACCCCCCGCCCATCAGGTAGGCACCCGTGGCAGGCTTAGCATGCCAGTTCAGCAGTCTAAAAATTGACTAACTCCGTACCCAAATAATTTTTTCTGGTGGAAACCCTGCCCTTATATGCCCAGTAATCATTTAAATTTATCCAATTCTCTGTTTATGTTGTATAGCTAGTTTATTTTTATGTAGATTTGGGCCAGGGGGTACAAAATCTTAATGTCAAGGCCTGCTCTGTATAATTTCGACCACATCTCACGTGTCATGACCTATGTCATGTGACACAAGCTGGAGCGTGACTGGCGCACACACACTGTTAGAAATCTATCTAAACACCAAATATTTAAGTTATAATAGAGTGTTCTACAAGCAGAAGAAGGGAGCGGCCAAGGGTTCACCAGTGTCCACGATAGTGGCAAACCTGTACATGGAACATTTTGAAGAAAGAGCCATCAAGGGAAGCACCTCGCCCTCCATACATCTGGTTGAGATACGTCGATGACACATTTACAGTGCTACAAGAGAGTGAGATAGAGCAGTTCACACATCAGCTGAATTCCATGGATAATAACATTAAGTAGCACTAGAACTTGAGAACACACTAGCCTTTCTAGGCACATATATATGTCTGAAGGACGATGGATCTGCCATGGTTAAAGTGTATCGGAAGGCAACACACACAGACCAGTTTTTGAACTGGGATTCAAACCACCCATTAGCAAAACGATCAGTGATGAGGAAACTCTTCCAAAGGGCAGAAAGTTTGGTACTTGAAGAGGAGGATAAGACCAAAGAGGTGGAACACATCAAGAAAGTTCTGAAAATGAACGGTTACAAACCTTGGATGTTTAACACCACACAACCAAGGAGAAATAGGGAGAATGTCAACACCAAAGAAACCAACAGAAGACAACAGGCCATAGGTCTATCCTATATCAGTAAGCTGGCAAGGATTTTCAAGTCCTGTGACGTACCAATGTACCACAAACCGATCAACAACCTGAGATCCCTGCTGGTACACCCAAAAGACAAAACAGACAAGGCAGCGAAGTGTGGGGTGGTATATGACATCCAATGCCCAGAATGTGACCAACACTACATAGAAGAAACAGCGAATGCATTGGGCACACGATTTAAAGAACATCTATTGTGTCGCCAACCCGTATCAGCGATAAGCGAACACAAGTTGAACACAGGCCACTGGTTTCATCAAACACCAGTGTTTGATGTAAAAATCTTAGACTTCGAGGAGAACTGGCATAGGAGAAAGATCAAAGAGGCGATTAATATCTACAGGGGGAAGCCTTCACTGAACAGGAGCTCCCGCCAGTCATGCTCCAGCTTGTGTCACATGACCTACGTCATGTGACACAACCGTAAATTCAGTCTGCTGTAGAAGGCCTCGAGATGTGATCGAAATTATACAGAAAAAAAAAAGTTTCTTGAGAGGTAAATATATCCAACATGAAAAACCATCACTACATTCAAGGATGCTAGAATCTTCTTCTGAAGAAATACTGTGACTCAGACCAGTACAGCCACTTAGCAGGTTGACTAAAGAACAGAGGGGATATTGACCATTGGACAGTGACATGTGCTGATACATCCTCTGAGCAAACAGTAGTCTTGGACACTGCCAGGGTAATTAGTACTATTTGGTGAATGACACATTGGAGTCATAACTTAAGCATTTTGGTAGATTGAAAACAATCTAATTGAGTGTAATTGATTGTAATTGGTGTAATTGTTTCAATTACACAAAATAATCAATTACATAATAATTTCAAAACCAGAATCAATTACAATTACAGCATTTGTTTGTAATAAATTACAAATATAATTACAATTACGTAATTGGACCAAGCCCTGGTTTCGTTGACCTTTTGGATAATCTGAGCCCTGTGTTAGATCAGGGTAATAGAGGGTGAATACTTGACATATCAAGTATATTGTCAAGTGACATTTCTTTGCTTGACTGTGTTAGACTGGTTCATTACGAGGTGGGGTATTTGGGGTTAAATGTTATTTACTGCAGCAATAAGCTACAATTAGGTCAGAGTTTGTAGCTTCTAAACTGGCTGAGAAACGGTGTGTGTGGAGCAATGTTAAAAGTAATTTCTAGTTGGTGATTGTTCTAAGTTGTTTAATTAAAAAAGGGTTGGACTCTCGATGAGCCAAAAGTCTTCCTTGTCCACCTGCCATCTAGAGTTAAATCTCTGGGGGGCAATCTTGTTAAATCCTCGTAAATCTTGTTATGTGTCCGCTAATCAATCTGCATTTCTATATATTTATATTCTGATCAGATCTGTAGTTATGTTTCACAAGCAGAAGTATTTGAAACTCCTTTGGGTGTTTTAATTATAGTTGTAATGGTAAACATATCTAGACATGTTAAAGTTTTGTTGGTAGTACTGTACACAGTTTATACACATGAATGAATGACGTAAGGAACTAGGTTAGTATAGCATAATAGTGCAGCGCAACATAAATATTAGTAAGAAGCTGGATTTGATGGGTAGGCCACGTAGTAAGAATAGATCCAGTAAAATTAGTGAAATAAGATTTGATGGGTAGGCCACGTAGTAAGAATAGATCCAGTAAAATTAGTGAAATAAGATTTGATGGGTAGGCCACGTAGTAAGAATAGATACAGTAAAATTAGTGAAATAAGATTTGATGGGTAGGCCACGTAGTAAGAATAGATACAGTAAAACTAGTGAAATAAGATTTGATTGGTAGGCCACGTAGTAAGACTAGATACAGTAAAACTAGTGAAATATGATTTAATGGGTAGGCCACTTAGTAAGACTATATACAGTAAAACTAGTGAAATAAGATTTGATGGGTAGGCCACGTAGTAAGAATAGATCCAGTAAAATTAGTGAAATAAGATTTGATGGGTAGGCCACGTAGTAAGAATAGATACAGTAAAACTAGTGAAATAAGATTTGATGGGTAGGCCACTTAGTAAGAATAGATACAGTAAAACTAGTGAAATAAGATTTGATGGGTAGGCCACTTAATAAGACTAGATACAGTAAAACTAGTGAAATAAGATTTAATGGGTAGGCCACTTAGTAAGAATAGATACAATAAAACTAGTGAAATAAGATTTGATGGGTAGGCCACTTAGTAAGAATAGATACAGTAAAACTTGTGAAATCAGATTTAATGGGTAGGCCAGTTAGTAAGAATAGATACAATAAAACTAGTGAAATAAGATTTGATGGGTAGGCCACTTAGTAAGAATAGATACAGTAAAACTAGTGAAATAAGATTTGATGGGTAGGCCACTTAGTAAGAATAGATACAGTAAAACTAGTGAAATAAGATTTGATGGGTAGGCCACTTAGTAAGAATAGATACAGTAAAACTTGTGAAATAAGATTTAATGGGTAGGCCACTTAGTAAGAATAGATACAATAAAACTAGTGAAATAAGATTTGACGGGTAGGCCACTTAGTAAGAATAGATACAGTAAAACTTGTGAAATAAGATTTAATGGGTAGGCCACTTAGTAAGAATAGATACAATAAAACTAGTGAAATCAGATTTGATGGGTAGGCCATTTAGTAAGAATAGATACAGTAAAACTTGTGAAATAAGATTTAATGGGTAGGCCACTTAGTAAGAATAGATACAATAAAACTAGTGAAATAAGATTTGATGGGTAGGCCACTTAGTAAGAATAGATACAGTAAAACTAGTGAAATAAGATTTGATGGGTAGGCCACTTAGTAAGAATAGATACAGTAAAACTAGTGAAATAAGATTTGATGGGTAGGCCACTTAGTAAGAATAGATACAGTAAAACTAGTGAAATAAGATTTGACGGGTAGGCCACTTAGTAAGAATAGATACAGTAAAACTTGTGAAATAAGATTTAATGGGTAGGCCACTTAGTAAGAATAGATACAATAAAACTAGTGAAATCAGATTTGACGGGTAGGCCACTTAGTAAGAATAGATACAGTAAAACTTGTGAAATAAGATTTAATGGGTAGGCCACTTAGTAAGAATAGATACAATAAAACTAGTGAAATAAGATTTGATGGGTAGGCCACTTAGTAAGAATAGATACAGTAAAACTTGTGAAATAAGATTTAATGGGTAGGCCACTTAGTAAGAATAGATACAATAAAACTAGTGAAATAAGATTTGATGGGTAGGCCACTTAGTAAGAATAGATACAGTAAAACTAGTGAAATAAGATTTGATGGGTAGGCCACTTAGTAAGAATAGATACAGTAAAACTAGTGAAATAAGATTTGATGGGTAGGCCACTTAGTAAGAATAGATACAGTAAAACTAGTGAAATAAGATTTGATGGGTAGGCCACTTAGTAAGAATAGATACAGTAAAACTAGTGAAATAAGATTTGATGGGTAGGCCACTTAATAAGACTAGATACAGTAAAACTGTGAAATAAGATTTAATGGGTAGGCCACTTAGTAAGAATAGATACAATAAAACTAGTGAAATAAGATTTGATGGGTAGGCCACTTAGTAAGAATAGATACAGTAAAACTTGTGAAATAAGATTTAATGGGTAGGCCACTTAGTAAGAATAGATACAATAAAACTAGTGAAATAAGATTTGATGGGTAGGCCACTTAGTAAGAATAGATACAGTAAAACTAGTGAAATAAGATTTGATGGGTAGGCCACTTAGTAAGAATAGATACAGTAAAACTAGTGAAATAAGATTTGATGGGTAGGCCACTTAGTAAGAATAGATACAGTAAAACTAGTGAAATAAGACGAAAAATGTATATTCAAAATTTTTTCATAAAATATCTTTCATAAATAACAGAATAGTCAAATAGTATTGTTCTCCTCTTGTTTCACCGTCTGTCAGGGGTGAGGCGAGCCTCAATACTGATCTTTGATTTGTTTTCTTTTTCTCCCCCCTCACTGGTCTTGCACTGATGTCTCCATTGCACATTCAAATATAGATGCAACAGAACTTCTGTTGTTATTAAATATTTTATTATATAAGACATTTTAATTTTATTGGTTATTTAATTGTATAGTTCTGTCTGTCCAGTTTATGGGTCACTAAAAAACATAAACTGTTACAGAAAAAAAGTCTACCCGGGGTAGATACATTTGAAGAGGCTGACTGCGTTTGACACTGAAGTGTTATAATCAACTAAAGTTACACACTTAATCCAAACTGAACACAAGTGGTGGGTGCTAACACACTTACCACCCATTTATGACAGGTGTGTCGTGTCTTAAATGTGTTATCTTTGTTCATAATGCATCCAATCACTGACGAATCTCCTTAAGTGCTTTGGGACACTGTTACTTTATATCAGTACGGCACTGTGTTCTTCTGGAACAGTTGATTCCGGTACCTATGGAATGATCTCAAACAGTGAACAGGGAGTCTAACTGGTCATGGTGCTACAGCCTGTTGTAACGTCTTTTCTGCTCTATAAAGTGCAAAGTCAAACTTTTTAATTTCTTGGAATACACTGCCACTTGTGTGCCATATCAGTTGCAAAGTTCCATTATCGCAAGAAGTCTGCAGCACAGGAAGTTGTCTGGATTGTGATGTCCTGACGTTTGTGGATCACAAGTTGAAATATACTACAAAGTTTTAGTTGTCCACGGTGTAGGCTCCCATGAAATGTGTTATTTTGAATTGAACCGGAAGTTGCATTCGCCGCTGTTGGACGGTTGAGTTTGTTGGTCGGATGCAGCACTGTTACGTGTGAATATCTTGTGAAAACACAGAGGATGTCAGTGAGAGAAGTCAACCTGCAGTCGGACAATGTTTCTGGTCCTCGCCTCTTTGATGAGGAGTTTCTTAAGAATCTTTGGCAGAGGTCATATTTCTGCTTCAATCTGCTGTGTGTCGGTGAGAATATTTACCTTTGATGTAGCTTCACTGTAGGTCAGTAGATGGTATAGTCACAACTAGTAAGTCTGTTTTATCCCTAAGTTTGTGTTGTTGAAATATTGCTCTATATAGTATTAGAAATAGCAGTGTTTTGATATATTTTCTGCTCTTTTACTGGCCACATGGCAAATAGAGATGTCTACATAGCTTAGATAAGAAATATGGTTTTAAGCAATGGTGTCTTTTCATGATTCAAAACAGATTTACGTCATCCAATTATTGTATGTATTTCAATCAAAACAACTTTTCTAACAATTTGTTTGCATAACATTTATTAACTATGTCTTATGTATAGATTTAGAATATGGGTCCATGGAAGGATTTATTTAGCACTTTAGGTTTCTGTAAAAGCAGCATATTACATAATACATAGCACAGAATTGACTCACATCAGTTTAACCTGAATTTGATCTTTTTTATTTGCTAAATGGCAAATGCATTGAATATCGATGTTAATTTTGTTATTGTCAATAATTTGTCTTGTTGTTGTTATCATGGATCCATACATGTTCTGACTCTCTTGTTGAAAGTACAAATACTATAAATAACATTGGTGTCGTTACTTGTACTTTGCACCGGGAATGCCTGTGGTTATTTCACCTAACTGCTACAATTACGCCGCATTGAAATACACCATGACTTTGATTGTACTGTAGTTAGTATCAAAGATGAGTGTTGGTCAGTTTTCAAAACGATCTACAGGTACATTGTGGTGCATTTAGAGAGTTTCAGTTTTCTCTTGGTGATAGGAGATATACATAAATTTATATATAAAGTGCATGTTAGCATGTCATGTGACAGTTGTTGCTGCATTGTATTTGTAAAAGATTTTAGATTTTTTTCAATTTTATATAACATTGAAAAAATCAAAAAAATCTTGTACAAATAATTTTGATTATACAAATTCTTACAATAAGAATGTAAATATAACTATGTTGGTGATATATCAATATGCTGTGTTGTGTACCAGTCTGTCATATCACAGAAATACACTTTCAGTAAGTCAATTTGCCAGGCATACTGACCTAATAACAAATGCAAATACTTTTGACATTTCAAATGCAAATTCAACTGCAAATACATTTTGTTTATGTCAAATGCAAATACTTTTCAAAAGTATTTCAAATACATTTCTAATTCTCTTGACGTCCTTGTGCACAATAAATAATGACAAAAAAGAGCTATACTTGACCATTGTTTATCCAGAATTAAGGGAGTTCATTGAGTCAATAGTACCATGCTATAATTGGTCACACATTGTGAAATGTTTCCCCTGTGACAGGTTAATCCTGTTTTCCATTTCCTGTGCCCACTGATGCACTGTCTTCCAATAACATTAGATTAAGCCACCCATTGTTGATTAAATGCTTGCTAACCTGACCCTGTGGCAGGCCAGCTGATACATTGGTCATCCATCTGATAATGACCCAAGGTAAAGCTGAGTTACTGATCAAAGCATGCAACTGGCTGCAGTTGGTCAACTAATAACAGAGGTATAGGAAGGCCAGTTTTCTCTCAGTGAATGTCATGCCTCGGTGATCACACAAGTAACATGAGTGACCTGTATCAACTGCATATACCAAGCCACAATTTAATTAAGCACAGCTGTGATAACAGTTTTCATTAAATGCAAATAGTTTTGGCTCCAAATTTTCAAATGCAAATACTGGATCAGTCGCATTTAAATGCATTTAAATGCATTTGCATTTGACCCCATGTCTGACTTATATTGAGTCTATGGCTTATGAATAATAACTATTATAAAAGTTATTGTGTTCTTGCAGTGAAAATGCACCAAAAATGTTGCAATTGGTACAGTTTTCCTACATTGTGCGACAGTTTAAATGTGTGTCATGTGTGCAGAGGTATAAGTCTAGTTGTGTTTTCTCTCAGGGGAGACGGGCATCGGCAAGTCTACACTGATGGACACGCTTTTCAACACCCACTTTGAGAGCACTCCTAGCAGCCATGACCTGCCCAATGTCACCGTCAAGACCAACACTTACGGTAGGTGAACATAACAGTAGGATAGTAGGTAGTCCTCAAACATCTTTCATTTGTGTTAATCTGTTCTCTATTCATTGCTAATTCTTCTGATTTGGTGTCTTCGTTTATGTCGGCCACAATGTCAGCCATCATTATCAGCCATTTTCTCAGTTTCATAAACTTTCCACCAAAAACGCTAAAACTTTAATATTGGTAAAGATATTACAATTAAATTTGGTATATGTCTGGCCTCCAGTGGTCTCCTCAAAATAATGGGGGGTTTTCTATAAAAAAAATATTTTCTGAAATATTCACTTTGCTGCAATTTTGTTGGAAGATGGGGGAAAGTAAAAAAAAATACTAATAATAATTTTCTCTTTTTAAAGCCCCCATTATTTTATTTATAATGTAATCATCATACTCTGCTAAAAATGATAGGCACAGCAATAATATTCTCAGACAAGTAAAAATTTGAAGCTGTCTTTCATTAACGGTCAATAATTCCATTACCATGGCAACCATGATTTTATTTTTTGTGAAATCTCACCCGATACAGGGGTAGAACTTCAGCATTTATTTTACTAGACAGCAGGACTAGTAAAGACAAAAGTTTACTAGTCCGCCAAAAGGTTTACTAGTCCTGCAAATAAAAAACATAGCACAAATTTAGGTCACAACAATTTTATTTAAAACACAAAAAACCACAGTGTCATCCAGGCCTGGCGTTAACACTGCCTGTCAGTCAGTCAGTGTCACTCAGAGTCGGAGGCACTACTGTCATCACAGTCGGTGTCACTGCTGTCAGTGTAACTACTACAGTCGGGCCTTGGCCTAAGCGGCTGAGTGTCTGGCCTCCGGGCTCCACCAGCACTCCACAGCTCGATTGCCTCCTTCGGTTCAAATGCAGCGATGTCTGGTGAACTCAGCTGAATGGTCAACAGATCAGTCAGTCGATCTGCCTTCAGGACTGACCGGATGCTGCTCTTCGTCAGCTTCAGCTGACTGAAGCCTCTCTCCGCATCAGCCGAGCTGGCTGGCAGAGTCAGAATGGCGTCAACAAGCCCAAGTATGTTTCCATACTCTGCCTGGTGGGCTGCATTGACACTAGACCATGTCAGCTGTCGCACGTCTGGGGACTGTTCATACAGGATCATCTTCAGAAGTGTCCACTCCGTCTCCACACTGGCAGTATCGATGCCAGCGTCGCGAAGCACAGGGCCAAAATGGTTGTTGAGTGTGGCCACAGCGTCATTTCCATAATCACCTGCAGCTTCAGGCCACAGCTTGAAGCTAACGATTGATGATGCACGCACAACGTCCGAATTGCTGTCAACGAAGCGACCCTCCAGACAGCTGACCAGGTTGCCCAAGATCTGCAGTCGGGTCTGCTTGGCGAAGACAGCACCTGTGAGTGTCTCACCATGGAAGTCTTCCATGCGCGCCAGGGCACGCTCCTTGGCAGTTGTGGTCGTCTTGTACATCACAAGGGTGGCCACAACGGATGTCAGCGTGGCATGTACATCAGCAACTGTCGCAGTCACTGTCTGAGCCACCAGCGACAGCTTGCTCAGAACAAACAGCACATCGAGAAGGAAGTGTGCCATCTCGATGATGTCTCGTCGGTGCAGTGTCGCCAAGAAGCCAATGGCCTTTGCCTTGGCATCTCCGGAGCCCCCGGGCACTTGCATCTGCGTCAGATGCAGGACATATGCTGGATATCCCTTCACAAGGGCCTGCAGTGCCTTCAGCAGATGTGGCAACCAGCGAGTGCCACCGACACGTGGTGGAAGGGCACATGGCAGAGACAATGTGTCGAATGCTGCCTTCAAGTTGCTACGGTTCAGTGGCGAGTGATGGTAGAACAAGTAGAGGCTCAGGAGGAGACCGCTCAACTTTGTGTACATGGGCAACCGACACAATGCGTCCTTATATGCAAGTTCCAGGCGATGCGCATAGCAGTGGATTGCTTGCAGACACGGCTGCTCATTTCGGAAGAGCGTGGCGACACCGTTGGCTGATCCGGTCATAACAGCGGCGCCATCACTGCCGAATCCGACAAGCTTCTTCATGAGTGTCTCTTTCGGGATGTGGAGGTAGCGCTCCACGACACCGTCAATTGCCCGCTTGATTGACGGAGCATCTGCCTTGCCGACGTTCTCAATACCAGCGAAGGCAGTAGAGACGACACCATTCACTGCATACCTCACGTACACTATCTCCGCTTCCGTGATGGACGCATCTGTCGTACCGTCACTGATGAGGGCGAGAAAGTGAGCACTCTCCAGGTGCTGTGCGAGGTGACGGCGCTCAACCTCAGCGATGGCACGCACGAACTGCTTGCATGCCTTGTCATTCCGATAAGTGTTCCCCACATCAAGGCCCTTCTGTGCGTCCAGGGTACACTGCCACACATAATCTGTGAACGGACGCCGGTGCTTTGCTATCGCGTGACAAGTCCTGAAACATCCAATGCAGGAAATATTAAATATCATAGTATTAAGTAAATACTGAGTATAGTCACAACATAACAACCTTCCTCAGCAAACAGTGAATACTAAAAACATCTTCGCTTTCAAAACAAAACTTGACGAAGATTTAAAGATGGGCAGGTTTAAATTTTAATAAAAGCACAAAAATCACAAGACAAGCCACGTTCTCAAAACCAAAAATATGATGCATAAAGGCGGGAAATACAACACTAAATAGTATTACTTTTGAACCCGAAGATCCAGGCAAGTTATAACACAGATCTACATCAAATGCAAATTAATAATTTCCCATGGCATTGTTTACTGCACGGCACGCTTGAAATGAGAGATAACAGAGAAATGAGGGATAATAATTTAAACCATATAGTGCTAACCCTAACAAAGTACAATCAAACACAATATTTTTTTTACATTTTATAACATTATATCACATGGGTAACATAATTACCTAAACAAATGCGTCAGACGGTCCATGGTGGCCGTGTTCAGCGCTTGGATGGCTCGGTGGGCAGGTGCAGTGCCGGGACGGCTTCGAACGCAGTTTGCCGGAAGACAGCTCGTGTGTGCGCCTCGCTTGTACTGTGTGTCCTGCACACTTTGCAAAACATCAAATCGTTGTCGTCATCGTAGGACAGCCAAGTGTGGTCTCGTTCCCAAACCTTCAAATAGCCACGCTGTCGTTTCTGCTGGTCGTACAGCGTGTCCCGTTCTCGCTTTTCCACCTTGCGTTTAACTTCTGGTTTTGCAACCCCAGTTAAATAACGATGCATCGTGCGTAAACGTAACAAAATAATTAGTAATGAATTAACCAAATAATTGATGTAGAACTGAAGATGTGAACCGTATTCGAAATCCGCGCATTTGAAAATAGATTAGAAAATAGACGCGAAAATGGACGCCAATTGCGCTCATTAGCCGGTACCCCTCTACATGATACGCTAAGCCAAACAAAACGGTCGTTTCAGATTTCTATGTCACACAACAACCAATCAAAAGTACCGTTTCACTGTCGATTCACATTAGGTGAAGATTTACTTTGTCAATTGTACGGTTGGTGGCGCCACGCAACACGCTGATTTTTACTAGACCGCCGGACTAGTTGGTAGGCCGGGTTTACTAGTCCGCCGTAATCTTTACTAGTGTACGGACTAGCGGACTAGTGGGTAGTTCTACCCCTGCGATATACCGTAGTTGGATTGCCGAGTTTATGAGCTTTCTAAAATTGGATAACTCTGCATATATGACACATATACTTAACCCATAGCAAGCATCCAAAGTCGACCACCTCATTTGTGCAAAAACAACCAGTATTCTAACCTTAACTGATTACTGTTTTTTCCAGAGCTACAGGAGAGCAACGTCCGGTTAAAACTGACCATCGTCGACTCAGTGGCTTTCGGGGATCAAGTGGACATGTCGGAGAGGTAAAGGGTCATAGATCACGCATTGATGCATGTAAGGGGTGATCTCATAACTTTTGATAGTAAAAAACATGCAGCATTTTGAATTGATTTAAAACATACCCCCAGCACCAGTACTTGGTGCGGCGCTTGAGACTTTGAACGACCCAAAATGGTTTCCAAAACCATAGCCAAAAATGGTCGGATTCAACTGATGTGACCTGGCTGCCAAAGTGGATGCTGTCCAGTTGTGATATTCATAGGCGCATCATGTGCATATGTTTCACCCAATAAGTGGAACCACTGTAGATATTTATTTCCCCCACAATTCATGGCAACTACTAACCCTTTTAGCTTCAGCTGTTGTTATTTGTGAGTGTAGCATCAAGGTTGTAGCTTCAGCAGCTGTTATTTGTGACTAACTTCAGCTGTTGTTATTTGTGATTGTAGGATCAAAGCTGTAGCTTCAGCTGTTGATAGTTGAGACTAACTTCAGCTGTTGTTATTTGTGAGTGTAGCATCAAGGTTGTAGCTTCAGCAGCTGTTATTTGTGACTAACTTCAGCTGTTGTTATTTGTGATTGTAGGATCAAAGCTGTAGCTTCAGCTGCTGTTAGTTGATACTAACTTCAGCTGTTGTTATTTGTGATTGTAGGATCAAAGCTGTAGCTTCAGCTGTTGATAGTTGAGACTAACTTCAGCTGTTGTTATTTGTGAGTGTAGCATCAAGGTTGTAGCTTCAGCTGCTGTTATTTGTGAGTGTAGCATCAAAGTTGTAGCTTCAGCTGTTGTTATTTGTGAGTGTAGCATCAATGTTGTAGCTTCAGTTGCAGATATTTGAGAGTGTAGCTTCATTTACCGTTCTTTGTGGTTGTAGCTTCAAGCCAATCATGGAGTATATTGAGAAGCAGTTTGACATGTATCTGCAAGAGGAGCTTAAAGTAAAGCGGTCACTTCATACCTACCACGACACCCGTATACATGCTTGTCTGTACTTCATCACCCCCACCGGACACTCGTAAGTACACACCTACCACAACACACCTGCATACACACTTGTATCTACTTCACCACTCCAACAGGACACTCGTAATTACACACCTACCACAACACACCTGCATACACACTTGTATCTACTTCACCACTCCAACAGGACACTCGTAAGTACACACCTACCACAACACACCTGCATACACACTTGTATCTACTTCACCAATCCAAACAGGACACTCGTAATTACCCACTTACCACAACACACCTGCATACACACTTGTATCTACTTCATCACTCCAACAGGACACTCGTAATTACACACCTACCACAACACACCTGCATACACACTTATATCTACTTCATCACTCCAACAGGACACTCATAATTACACACCTACCACAACACACCTGCATACACACTTATATCTACTTCATCACTACAACAGGACACTCATAAGTACACACCTACCACAACACACCTGCATATACACTTGTTTGTACTTCATCATCCCACAACACACTCACGTACATACTAGTCTGTACTTCATCACCCCCACTGGACACTCATAAGTACACACCTACCCAGTGGTGATTCAATTACTTTAATATTGTACTTGAGTAGTAAGTAAAAGTAATTCACCTCAGAACTACTTGAGTAGAAGTGAAAGTACCTTCTAAAAACCTACTTGAATAAAAAGTGAAACTACTTTCCAGAAGTACTTGAAGTAGAAGTAGAAGTAAAAGTACCTTCTAAAAACCTACTTGAATAAAAAGTGAAACTACTTTCCAGAAGTACTTGAAGTAGAAGTAAAAGTACCTTCTAAAAACCTACTTGAATAAAAAGTGAAACTACTTTCCAGAAGTACTTGAAGTAGAAGTAAAAGTACCTTCTAAAAACCTACTTGAATAAAAAGTGAAACTACTTTCCAGAAGTACTTGAAGTAGAAGTAAAAGTACCTTCTAAAAACCTACTTGAATAAAAAGTGAAACTACTTTCCAGAAGTACTTGAAGTAGAAGTAAAAGTACCTTCTAAAAACCTACTTGAATAAAAAGTGAAACTACTTTCCAGAAGTACTTGAAGTAGAAGTAAAAGTACCTTCTAAAAACCTACTTGAATAAAAAGTGAAACTACTTTCCAGAAGTACTTGAAGTAGAAGTAAAAGTACCTTCTAAAAACCTACTTGAATAAAAAGTGAAACTACTTTCCAGAAGTACTTGAAGTAAAAGAAGAATGGAAGATGTTTTGTCGGGCAAGTAGCCTAACCACGACAGCATCAGTGAACCAAAAAAGGAAGGCAGTTTGAAAATAACCACTGTTATGTCCAACATATCTGAATAATTAATGTGAATAATGTGTTCCCGTATCTGCAACAAGGGGCACTACAACAATGCTTCACCTAGTCCTAGAACGCCATCGAAGCAACAGTCAGTGTGCAGGCAGCACATTTTACACATGGTTTATGAAGTTTATTAAGATGCCAGCCAACGTCAATGTGTATAATATTTAAATGTCATACACTGAATGTTGAACTGAATAAAATTCACGAATGTTGTACAGTTCTAAAATAGATTACGGACCAACAAACCACGGTGAACTGTACAATAATATGGTACAGCAGACTTAATGATATCTAAAATAATAACATGGCACTCAGCAGTGGAACAGGCAAATGAGTTGACAAACGCAGTGCTAAAGTTGACTCAAGATTTAAAATTATAATGAATATGCTCGCCTTAACTTCGTCTTTGAATTAATATCAAAATACCAATTTAGAATGCACATTTACCGTGCCGAATAACATTGCAATTCACCGTTTCATATGCATTTGACGAATTCATATTTTGGTGCACCAGTATCTTTGCATTTATCGCAGAGAAAAGCTAATATTTGTGATGCACACTGATCTTCCCCACTAAGCTAATTTCTTCTGGATCCAGTCAAATTGTTTGGCCTGTACACAACAAATCCTTCTTTTCCTATATATGTACTGCTTGAATGAGTTGGGGTATCCTAAAACATTGCAGCTTCAAAACAATGCTTGCTGTTAATAGCCAATTAAAATTTAGGATTTATTAAAGAATCGAACTAAAATATTCGATATGTTGTCAAATAAATAAAGCCATATGACATGCGTCTGATATTACCTGTGAGCTGTAATATTGTGTGCATATATTTTAGTTTGAAATCACTGGATCTGGTGACAATGAAGGCACTTGACAGCAAAGTGAACATTATTCCCGTGGTTGCGAAGGCAGACACTATTACAAAGGGTGAACTGCACAAATTCAAGATCAAGGTATGACATGTAGCAGGATGTTATTTAGTTTACCAGGTGTGCCCACATTTTCCAGTTATCACAAGTATACCGAAAGGTGACAGGGATATAACAAGTAGTCAAGTACCCCGTAACTGATAAGTATACTACCCTGGTACATATATATCGCAATTACCCCAGTCATGTGATCTGCCACAGCAGAGTGGGTTATTAAGTCCCAAAATTGTGAAATTGAGGTTTGTACCTTTTTGGATTCCACAGATCATAAGCATTAAAATGATACCTCATTTGTTGAAATATCTTCAGTAGTATTTTTTATTAATTGCTAAAATAGAAGCAAACTTTTAAAAAGCAACATTTTGAGAAACGATGTCATTCTGACTCATATTGTCAGTTGTTTATTTATCTATGGCAGAGGCCCCATAAAGATGTCTTTCATTTCCTCTCTTTAAGTACTGATGTTTCTCTCCCCAGATCATCAGTGAGCTAGTGAGCAATGGTGTACAGATCTACCAGTTTCCCACGGACGATGAGACAGTCGCTGACCTCAACGCTAGCATGAATGTAAGTGACCTTTCTTGACCTGTGGGCAGTCGTGACACATTTAATGATGTTTCCCCTCATTTTAATATTTGCCGTATGTCTATTGTAGCAGTCACCTGTCCATAATAGAACCTGTCTGTAATAGAACCTGTCTATAATAGAACCTGTCTGTAATAGAACCTGTCTATAATAGAACCTGTCTATAATAGAACCTGTCTATAATAGAACCTGTCTGTAATAGAACCTGTCTATAATGAACAATTTTGAAAGTCCCGAATGACTTGTTTGCACTGTCCATATCAGTAGCCTGGCCATAACAGACAAATTGCGCAGTCCTGGTGAGGTCCACTATGGACAGATTTTACTGTCATTATCACGTCCGTCTGTATAAGAAGGGTTTCAGGCCAAAACGCGATATATCCATTTTCATGGTTTTGAGAAAAAGTCAATTTTTTGTTTCATTCTCAAAATATAAATAAAAACTTGTAAATGAAGTTGGTATTTATTAAGAATTCAAAATCATAGAGAATGGTAGCAAAGTCTGAAATATTTTTTGAAGATTTGTTACGCAAAATTTGATATTAAATAATTGTATTATTAAAATGCGGTATATTCATACAGCACATACTGTCACTACGCATAGCTGCACGTGCGGCAAGGTGGCGCTGATTGGCTGAACATGGATATATTGCATTTTGAAGACAAAAGATGGATGGCGCTCATCGCGTTGAAAACAGACGCCCTTCTGTGCACGTCATTTAATGGGGATTTATTGATAGTATCCTAGCTCAACATGTCTTTAATCAATGCTTTGTCCTTATTTTGGCGAAATTTCACAAATGGTGTTTATCGCGTTTTGCCCTGAAATCCTTCATATACGTATCTAGAGTTTTGTGTCTCTGTAGACTCACCTACCATTCGCTGTTGTTGGGAGTATGGACGAGGTGAAAGTCGGCAACAAGATGGTCAAGGCCAGACAATACCCCTGGGGCACAGTGCAAGGTCAGTAGAGGTCACAGTCACACCCATCATATCGAGCCGAGATTAGCCATTTTCATGCTTACATAGTAAACATATATATATGTATATATATATATATATAATTGTATGTATATATAGGATATATTATTGTATTTATAAATTAAACTATATAAAGTATTTTAAGTATGAATATATTAAATAATAATTATATAATATATATAATAAAAAACTACAATTAAATAAAATTATATATTTTAAACTGGCCATGTACACAGCATAGACATATTCGTAATAAACTGATAATAAAGCCCACAAGATGCGCTGAGTTCTGACCGTGCCACTGATGGTTACAGTTGAGAATGAGAACCACTGTGACTTTGTGCGTCTGCGGGAGATGTTGGTGCGCACCAACATGCAGGACCTGGTGGAGACGACGCACTACCGGCACTATGAGCTGTACCGCCGCTCCAAGCTGCAGGACATGGGCTTCACCGACAGTGAAAACATGAGGTGTGTACTTCAGTATCGTCCATCCCTAGGGCTTTATGCACGATCAAATTTTGACCAGTCCAAAAATGTCCTGGTAGTCCTGTAAAAGTAAAAAATGAAGGAAAAAATGCAAATTATACACGGATATTTACGTTAACTCCAAACATTGCCAGCTTACCCCTGAGTTTACTGCAGTTGCTAATGACACTAATTCGTAGAGCAGAGAACTTTCCTGAACTTCTTCCTTTGAATAATCTAGTAATTCGTAAGTAGCTCTGAGTGTTTGTCTTACATAAACCAGGCTACCAGATCCTTAGTTCAGAATTATATGCCAGAGGGCACCACATACACATAAACACATCAACGCATGGGACGGTGTTACGTTTCTTTCCTGGGAATGGAGATGAAACTGTGACAGTTTGGCGCCCGAGATACAAAAGTTTTAGAAGGAGCGTAACACACGTACATAGGAATCACACATGTATGCATACACACATGCACTAGCTCTATTGTAGTTACATGTAGATGTCTGTTCGTGACTCCCATTGTGTCTTGTGGCAAGACACGTATAAGTTGGTTAGAGTTGGTTGTTATTATTAACATATTTACAGGGCCATTTATCCAGAACCAGCCTCATATGTGCGTACAAATATAATAAAACACACATGGAATCATAAGAAATGTTTAAGAAAAAATATAATATTAGATTAACATTAAAAAAGACCATCTATATTGAGTACAGACGACATAGTTTCTAACATGTTAAGATAATTAAATAAATAGTTATGGTATATCAAAATTAATTAAAATATAATTTATTATATAATAAATAGTAAATTAAATGTTAATAAAATGTCCTACAGCACATTTCCTCAGTGGAAGTAAGCCTGCTTAAATAAATGAGTTTTAAGGAGTCTTAATGGGAGGGCTGTGTAAAGAGAGATTTGGAAGGATTTGGAGAGGAGTGGAACATGAACACAGAAGATAGAGGGGAGACAATTGGTGGAGACAGCAGTGTAAGACCAGTGAGAGGGGAAATTAGAAGGGAGACAGTTGGTGGAGACAGCAGTGTAAGACCAGTGAGAGGGGAGATAGAGGGGAGACAGTTGGTGGAGACAGCAGTGCAAGACCAGTGAGAGGGAAGATAGAGGGGAGACAGTTGATGGAGACAGCAGTGCAAAACCAGTGAGAGGGAAGATAGAGGGGAGACAGTTGGTGGAGACAGCAGTGTAAGACCAGTGAGAGGGAAGATAGAGGGGAGACAGTTGGTGGAGACAGCAGTGCAAGACCAGTGAGGGGGAAGATAGAGGGGAGACAGTTGGTGGAGACAGCAGTGTAAGACCAGTGAGAGGGAAGATAGAGAGGAGACAGTTGGTGGAGACAGCAGTGCAAGACCAGTGAGGGGGAAGATAGAGTGCAGACAGTTGGTGGAGACAGCAGTGTAAGACCAGTGAGAGGGAAGATAGAGGGGAGACAGTTGGTGGAGACAGCAGTGTAAGACCAGTGAGAGGGAAGATAGAGGGGAGACAGTTGGTGGAGACAGCAGTGTAAGACCAGTGAGAGGGAAGATAGAGGGGAGACAGTTGGTGGAGACAGCAGTGCAAGACCAGTGAGAGGGAAGATAGAGGGGAGACAGCAGTGTAAGACCAGTGAGAGGGAAGATAGAGGGGAGACAGTTGGTGGAGACAGCAGTGCAAGACCAGTGAGAGGGAAGATAGAGGGGAGACACCAGTGTAAGACCAGTGAGAGGGAAGATAGAGGGGAGACAGCAGTGCAAGACCAGTGAGAGGGAAGATAGAGGGGAGACAGTTGGTGGAGACAGCAGTATAAGACCAGTGAGAGGGAAGATAGAGGGGAGACAGTTGGTGGAGACAGCAGTATAAGACCAGTGAGAGGGAAGATAGAGGGGAGACAGTTGGTGGAGACAGCAGTGTAAGACCAGTGAGAGGGAAGATAGCTGAGAGACAGGTGATGGAGACAGCAGTGTAAGACCAGTGAGAGGGAAGATAGAGGGGAGACAGTTGGTAGAGACAGCAGTGTAAGACCAGTGAGAGGGGAGATAGAGGGGAGACAGTTGGTGGAGACAGCAATGAAAGATCAGGGCGGTGAGGAGGAAGAAAAAAAATAACAGAAATTGAGGATCAGAATCAAGGCCAGCCTCACCCCTGAGACAAGGAAGCAAGAGGAGAACAACATCTTGAACTTAGAAGAGTGTCTATTTGACAAATGTTTTCTGTGGTTGTGTCACAGCATGCAGGAGATCTACGAGTTTGTTGGTCTTTAGTTCAAAATGATGTGCCAGAGGGTGCCACATCCATAAAAACACATAATTGCATGGGACGGTTTCACAACATATTATTTTGAAAAAATAGCAATGTTACGTTTCCTTCCTGGGAACGGAGATGGACCTGTGAAAGTTTGGTGCCTGACATACAAAGCATCTACGAGGAATAATGTAACATACATACATAGGAATTGTTTGTTGCAGCATGCAGGAGATGTACGAGCTGAAGCGCAACGAGCACGTGAATGAGCTGCAGAAGAAGGAGGAGGAGACGAGGCAGATGTTTGTGGTGAGAGTGAAGGAGAAGGAGGCAGAGCTGAAGGATGCAGAGAAAGAGGTCAGTCTTCGTTCTCATACTGTACTCAGTGTTCGCACCATATCACTTACATATCCATTCGTGTCACTGTAATAGTGAGCATCTATCCATGTCAAACAGTAACACCATCCATCCGTGTCGCTGTAAGACTGATCAATCATCCATGTCGCTATAAGAGTAATCGTTCACCCATGTCACTATATAACTGATCATCCAAAAATGCGTGTCACTATGACTTGACCATACATCTGTGTCACTACACCAGAAGACTGACCATCCACTCATATCACTGTAAGACCGACTGTCCATCCATGTCACTGTAAGATTGACCATCCATTCGTGTCACTATAAGACTGACCATCAATCTGTGCAAGTATAAGACTAACCAACCATCTGTGTTACTATAAGACTGACCATCTATCCATGTCACTACAAGACTGACCATCTGTCCATGTCACTATAAGACTGACCATCTGCCCTTGTCGCTACAAGACTGACCATCTATCCATGTCGCTATAAGACTGACCATCTGTCTGCGATTAAGTAAGACTATTCTTCCATGTCACCATAACACTCGCCAAGACTGATCCATGCTTCCATGAGTGGCCTGAGACTGACCATTCATCTTTCACCATGACATTGACCACAGTTTACGTTGTTGCCTTAAGGCCAGGCTAAACCCCTACATTTGAGTGATTTTTTTTAAACTGCAAAATTGTTTTTGTTTCTCCTGATTTACATCATACTATCATTCTATATACACACAAAATGTCACATCTAAATGAGGCTGTAAAATATATAAAAAATTGTATTTTAGTGACTGCCTATCATGCCATATTTGCCTAATTAAATATGCATGATTTTTAAATAAAGATTTTTCTGAAGTGTTGTCACAACTTGATGAAGATGGTTCAGTCATTTAACAAGAAACGCATGACAGCAGCAATTGGCGAGTCTACAGTGAGAGCTATGCAACAGAGAAAGAAGAAAAGAGTGGCTAGGGCACCTGAGAAGAACTCTACGTACCAAACTAGAGCCTTTTAAGTGCTTTGAAATGGACAATCAACTTTGTTCGTAATTTTCTCAAAAACTCCTTTTTCAGGTTAAATGGCGTTATTCAAAGCAGGATTTCTCTGCTACCCATTGAAATATTGTCTTGAAATTTGGAACACTTATAAAGCACATATTGTGGAAGAAAGTGGACCAAAATCAATCGGATATCTTAAGTAGTTTTGTTTTTAGAGCTGATACTATGCCGAAATTAGGCACATGAGAATGACCATGCTACATTTTGGCAATGCATTTGTCCATAAAAATGTTACAATACGAAATAAATTCTTAATTTTGGTCCAGTTCTTTTGTTTCATTATACCAAATATGACCTTCAAATTTCAGCTTAATAGGATGAGTAGTTTTTTAGATATCCTGTTTTTTATGGGTGTTGTTATCACACGTCGGCCATCTTGAATCACATGATACTGATGCTAAAAATAGAATTTCACTTAATTTTTCCAAAAAATACATCAATTTGATTTTTTTGGCCAAGTTATACCATTCTATGTTGATAAATACAAGTCATATTGCCCATATTTGTTTTGGACTTCCAGTCCGGTTTAGCCTGGCCTTAACACTGCCCTCCGTCCAGTCCCAGCCAAATTTCAATAGAATAATACGGTAATCAGTGTAACATTACTTGTAGCTGCATGCGAAGTTCGAGGCGCTGAAGAAGGGTCACGCGGACGAGAAGAAGCGGATCGAGGAGAAGAAGAGACTGTTGGAGGACGACATGGGAGCTTTCCAGAGGAGGAAGGCCATGGCCGCCCAGCAGGCACTCACCCTTACGAAGAAGGGGCGCAAGTAATGGGGCATGTCACCCAGCCAGACCTGCTCACCAGGGGGCATGTGTCTCCACGGCAGCGTTCCTCTGGTGCCAGAAGTGGCGAGACCGGTGGAACGTTCACCACGAGACACTGCAACATTTGGTGCCAGAAGTAGGATATCGCTTGTAGCCGTAGTATTTAAATAGTTTTCTACATGTGCCTGATATTAGATGTAGGAGTGGGGGCGTATTGCATACCGAGACTTAATTACTGCATTTATACTAATTATTTGACGATAATCACTCGATTTTTATTTAACGTAATTCTTGGGGTGAGAAATGTAAACTGCGTGTCTTATGGTCGGGCTGTTGTGACAGCATAAGTCAGCAGTGAGAGGCTGTCGATAAAACTATATGTGTAATATCTTTCCGAAGCTATTTATACTGATAAGTTTAGATAATGGTATAATTATACGTAATGTTTTATTCCAAGTTATATAAGGTAACATAACTAACCAATAGTTGGTGTAAAAAATGTGTTCTTCCGCAATTTTGCAAAAATATTTACACGTGTACGTTGTATTGAAGATATTATATGTAACCTTTTATTCCAGCTTGGCTCCTGAGGTACCCTGAATATTGATAGATTCATTCCAGTATTATACTAAGCATTGCAAGTGTATGGTGACAAAATATGGGTTTACTTTTCATATAGGACAGATGTGGAAATTGCAGCAAATTGTAGACATCGTTATAGGATCTTAGCATTGGAATATGTTAAAAATATAATGACGGACCATTCAGATATACCCTTGTGATTATACACCAAATTGTTCTTTCCGTTAGCAATGTAGATGCATTCACGTGCACGTGACATACTTTTAACATAATATAACTAATATGTGATGGACACGATTATACCACAAATGCGGGCATCATTTTTTAATAGGGTTGCATGAAAATGAAAACAAATCGTGGTTACTGCGTTCAAAAACATACGCATCAAATTGTTTCGTCACTTGAGAAATATAGATTGTCGATGTTGGCCATTGCTGACACAATGTACGTCTACACTGTGTTATGGTGGAATTTTTGTAAGTCGTAATTTTATACACAATAAAACTGATATTATTATAAGGTTGTTGTGTGTGGCTTGTTAGGTGGGGTTAAGTTGAATTTCATGTTCTACAACTGTTTCATTTGTCAGGCTTTTCAAACTATGTTTTGGCTGTTACATGTATACATTAGTATGTTGTTTCATGTCTCACCATGATGTATTTTATTCAAAACAAGAATTAACTAACATAATTAATTTTATTATGTGCAATATTTGAATGAAAAAAATATAAATAATTGCAAGAAACAATAATTGAGCAATTAATCTAGTTCATTTAGTATTAATTCCAGAAAAGGTAGCCAAGAAAATGAAAGATATTAAAACGTAATCATACAGTGTACTTTTAAACGCTATCTTAATTGAGTGCAATTTATACGTAGCATTTTGAGAGAACGAGCAACTAGGCTTTACTAATGTATTGATGGGGCAGAAGACAGCACCACGATTAATCGTGTAGTTATGGTTCCCTAGATGTTTCCGGATACCCTTTTCCGGCTTCTTTGAATTAACTTTAATATGTAGGATTTGAGGGCGTCCAGCTGGGAACAGTTATTTCCTGCGGCCACTGTTTGAGATGACTACATATCTACACGCAAATTTGTGATCTCGAATGGGCATGGGTAAATACGTGCCGCCAATTGTATACCTGCCGACTACCCTGGAGTCTCCCGGATTTCGGGTGTGTTAATGAATTTCCCGGAATACAGGCAAATATCCCGGATTTATATGAAAATCTCTAACAGCAATTCAGTCAGTTGACATTGTTGCTGCCTTTCCCACAGTGTTCAACGGGTTTGGGAAAATTGCAAACTTTGTACACATCTCCCGAGTCAACCCAGAAGTTAAACCTGTGTCACAAGGTTTACTTCGTCTTCCACTTTCAGTGCGTGACGAAGTGTCGCATGAACTTAAACGTCTACAAGGCGATGTCACGATCGAATCAATCAACTCGTCACCCTGGATTTTAAATTTTGTTGTCGCACGTCAGAAATCGGGTGAAATAAGACTGTGTTAAACAAGACCACCATTCCGGACAAGTATCCACTGCCAACAATGGAGGAACTGTCTGCCGAGTTTCACCACGCAACAGTCTTCACCAAGCTGGACATGAGACGAAGCTATCTGCAGGTCTCCATGGCTGAAGATAGAAAGTGCTTGACAGCATTCATCACACATGAGGGAGTTTTCCAGTACTGTAAGACGCCGTATGGACTTAGTTCAGCACCTAGTGCCTTCCAGAAGATTGTGTTTTCTGTACTGACGGGGATAGATGGCTGCATGAACCTCCTGGACGACATTGTCATCCATGGACACACACAGGAACAGAATGACACACGACTGCAGCTAGTGCTTAACAGGCTGGTTGAGCATCACATCACACTTAATCGCGAGAAGTGTCAGTTTGTTAGATCTGAGATCGACTTCCTGGGATACCATGTGTCCTCCAAGGGTGTCCTACCACTACACTCCAACGTGAAAGCAATTGAGGATCTACCAGAACCGACCAATGCAAAGGAAGTTGCTTCCTTTCTGGGCACGACCAATTTCTACCTGAAATTTGTCGCACACTACTTGGAAACTGCTGAGCCACTTAGACGACTACTACGCAAAGATGCTCGGTGGGAATGGACAGCCGAGCAAGACCAAGCCTTCCGCGACTTGAAGCATACATTTGCGTCTGCTCCAATTCTCGCACATTTCGATCCAGATGCTCCAACGATCGTGACGACGGATGCTTCAGGAATCGTCCTTGGTGCGGTATTATCACAAGTGTCAAATGGCAAAGAGAGGCCAGTCGCGTATGCATCCAAGACGCTTTCAGCAACAGAACGGAAGTACTCCACAGGAGAACGTGAAACACTGGCATGTATCTTCACGTGCGAACACTGGCATGTGTTTCTCTTCGGTAGAACATTCACGCTGAAGACGGACCACCAGGCACTCACAAATCTGTTAGCGAATTCCGGTTCGGGCCACAGGCCATTGCGAATCTACCGATGATCTGATCGCCTACACCAGTATGACTTTGACATTCAGTACACTGCTCGTTCCAAGAACCAGGTAGCAGATATGCTCAGTAGGCTGATCAAAGAAGAACAGAGTGAATCGACGACAGACGACTATGTCATGGAAATTGAGTTGGACATCCTCGTTACTGCAGCCGAGTTGAAAAACGCTTCTTCCGAAGATGCCACTTTGACGTAGGTCCGACACTTCGTACAGAATGTTTGGCCCAGACACCCACCCCCTGACACGGAAGCCTACTTCCTACTCAAAGACGAGCTATCTGTGTTCAACGATATGTGTGTGCCATGTGGCACACTTGCTGTAATCCCTACCACACTTCAGGACAAAGTGCTGAAATGGCCCACGAAGGTCATCCCGGGCTCGTGCGAACTAAGCAACGTTGTCGCGAATGGGTATGGTGGCCCGCCATCGATCGACACATCGAAGATCTTGTCAGAGATTGTGAATCATGCGCGGTGTGTGAGAAATCAACCAAACCTACACAGCCACCAATTCAGCCCATACCATGGCCGGAGAAACCATAGCAGCGAATGCAAGTCGACATATTCGGCGAGGTGCAGGCCGCACCTCACAACCAACGATTTCTGGTTGTTATACAGGACCAACATTCTAAATGGCCGGAAATAGCCGCAACCAGTACGGTGACGTCTTCTGCCATCATCCATATCCTGAAGGACCTGTTCGCTCGTTGGGGAATCGCGGAAGTTCTCCAAAGCGACAACCGATCACACTTCGTGCCATACGAGTTTGATACATTTCTGCAGAAACTTGGTATCGACGCAGTGCGCTGTACAACCCACAGTGCAACGGCGATTTGGATAGACTAAATCGCGTAATCAAAGAGTCTCGCAGCTCAACTTGTGGAGGGGATAACGTTCGTAGATGCAGTACGAACAGTCCTGCAAACGTACCGATCGACACCACATGCGTTGACACAGCGTACTCCAGCAGAGTTGATGCCAGGTCGTAAACCACGGATTCCTCTGGAAAACCTGAAACCACCTCAGGCATCTCCACCGAACATTTCAGGGTTAGCTGAATCGATCGCAAGGAAGCAGGAACGAATCAAAGCGTACACCGACAAACGACGCCGTTCGAGAAATAAATGACCTATCCGGAAACACAAGCTGGCATCGTCATTGTCGAACCCGAAGCGTATCGCCGCTAAAGCTGGTCCCAATACGTTCGTGCTTGAAAACGGGTCGCGCTGGAACTCACGGCGTAGTGTTCGATCGCGACATCCAGGAAATCAACAGCTTTCGTCGGATACCCAGGTCTGCCTGCTCAACAACGCGGTTACAGTACCAACGGCCCAGGCAAAACACATCCACCGCGGTACCTTCAAGACTACCTGACGAACTAATGAACGTTTGTTGTAACATTAGTTAGCTGTTAAAATAGTACGTGACTTTAAACATTAGTGGCCACATTGGTAATTTGAACGGTTTGTGTGCGCCTCTTTATTGTTCGATTTCGGAACAGTAATCTTTACAGAGAGGGGGGAAATATGTTGTGTTCTGTTATTAACAGTATGCCTTTAATGTACTTGATCAGCTGACGTCAGCCTGGTTCTGGTGTGAAACGTGGCTCCGCCATGATGCTGTATATATAAAACCTGTTCAACGTTACGATAATCTGGTGTTTGTGATATTTCCGTGTTATCGACATAACATGCGTCAACCGTGAGAACAGCGCAAATACCCGCCCCATTTTGAAGACGGATAAACGACTTCTGGGAATCCCAATATAATGACCCGTTCGCCCATTAGCATGAGCAGCTGGACGGTATTGTGTATTCGAATAATTGCTTCTACTTCCTAAACATTGCATGTAACACGAGCCACGGCTGGTTGAAATTAGTTTTATTATGACCACCTGACTTGCTGCCAATCACTGATATAGTGAGTGATTTCATAGGCTGAGCTTAAATTCAGAGTTTCGCAAAGCGATCAGCCAGAGGTACTGCTGGCTGGCACTGACGTAATCAGCAGCAGCGACCCCTGGCGCGCGAGGGTGTGCTGAACCATTGATGAATCTTCCGGATTTAATCCAAAATGTTGGCAGGTATACAATTGTATCTAACTAATATAGTAGCTTCCTTGCTGCCCGCTTCCAAGCACGGGTCCGGTGTTTCCTTGGCGCCTGCGCGGTGCATACAAAGACGGCCGTGCATCGGAACCTTCGCGTCCCGGTCTTGGCATCCAGCGCACGCCGGCCGCTGTTCCGGCAGGGCTTTAGGCAAACACGACGGACGGTGATAATGGTCGACGACATCTGAAACATTGTTGGACGACTCTATACAGTGTCAAGTAACACATACAAACAGCTTAAGTCGACTCAGCGTATTATATCCACCAAGCGGATAAGATCGTATAACATTCGCGATTCTGCTAAACAGTTGTAACTATTACAATTTAAACTTGGCTGGCATCAGTTTGCCAGTCAGGAACTATTACAATTTAAACTTGGCTGTCATCAGTTTGCCAGTCAGGAACTATTACAATTTAAACTTGGCTGCCATCAGTTTGCCAGTCAGGAACTATTACAATTTAAACTTGGCTGGCATCAGTTTGCCAGTCAGGAACTATTACAATTTAAACTTGGCTGACATCAGTTTGCCAGTCAGGAACTATTACAATTTAAACTTGGCTGGCATCAGTTTGCCAGTCAGAAACTATTACAATTTAAACTTGGCTGACATCAGTTTGCCAGTCAGGAACTATTACAATTTAAACTTGGCTGCCATCAGTTTGCCAGTCAGGAACTATTACAATTTAAACTTGGCTGGCATCAGTTTGCCAGTCAGGAACTATTACAATTTAAACTTGGCTGACATCAGTTTGCCAGTCAGGAACTATTACAATTTAAACTTGGCTGGCATCAGTTTGCCAGTCAGGAACTATTACAATTTAAACTTGGCTGGCATTCAGTTTGCCAGTCAGGAACTATTTCTTGCTATATTGTTTGGAACAATTGAAACAGTACGCCCTATCTCTTTTTCGCAAGTTAAACTCTGCGTTTGGAGAAATTAAGGCAGACGAGGCCCGGCCACCAAAGTCAAACAAAAGTTCGAAAACCCGGCGAATGCCCTGGAGTGCCAGAGTGGAGACTGTCATAGCTATTAAGAACTGCTTCGATGATATTGGTCAACATCCATGAGATTTATTTTCTGTGTGTTTTTAGCATTCAGTTCCTGTTCGGTCGAGAGATCGTCGTCTCTTGTTAATTTTCCGTACTTTCGTTTCGGTCATCATATCCTTATCTGCATGTATTGCATTACTCGCCACCGTACACAACAATACTTTGGCGGCACACTATGACACTGTGGAGCAACTGCCCGCACCCCCGTGGTTTTGGGGATTCATCAGGTTCTCGGACAGCTTCTCAAGTATCCCCACCATATCATCGAAACAGTCGCTAATAACTAATACAGTCACCACTCCCACGCAGGATATGTCCAGAGAGGTCCAGTCAACCTCCGTAGGATGTGTCCGGAGAGATCCAGTCATTCTCACGTAGGCCGTATTCGGAGAGGTCCAATCAGTCTCTCGTAGGCCGTGTCCGGAGAGATCGAGTCTGTCTCATGTAGGCTGTGCTCGGAGAGATCCAATCCTGACTGAACCTCTCTGGACACTCGGGGGGATCCAGAGAGGATAGTCTAGAGGGGAACCTCCACTGGCGGCCGAAATAAATTCATATATATATATATATATAATAAATATATGTATTTAATAGATAGTCTCTCAACAAGGTATGGAAGGAGCACAACAGAACTGATACAAACTACAAACGATCGTGCGGTTTGGAGGGCCCTGATCGCCACCGCCTGTGACAGACATGGCACATAGAAGAAGAGGAACATAGTAACTCAATTGTGTCTAAAGTTTCACCCCTCATAAGTATGCTTTATTAATTAATGCAATTTTTACCTGACTATCTATTAAAAACTCTGTATTGCACATTAATTCTCCCCCATCAACAGTACTGTGCCCTAATTTGGGCAAATACTTATGCATCAAGAATAAATAAACTTAATATTTTACAAAAGAAATCAATTAGAATAATTACCAAGTCTCTTTACGTTGCATACACAGATAACTTATTCAAGAAAACCAACTTACTAAAACTAAATGACATATACAAATATCAGCTGGGTGTGTTTATGTACCAATTTAATAACAATATGCTTCCAACTTGTGTGTTAAATTTTTAAAATAAAAATATTGATAGACATAACACCAGAACGCACACAGACTATTCTATACTTCTGGTTAGAACTAATATAAATAAATTCTCTGTTAAATACATAGGTCCAAAATTCTGGAATTCTCTGACAACTTCAATTAAACAGACAGTGGCAGAATACCGATTCAAAAAGAAACTTAGACATTTGTTGTTGTCCATTTATTTAAAAGAAATTGATTCTTGAATTGTTTGTTTACACTAAATATTCACCTGGATTTAAACAAACCTAGTTAAGTAGTTGAAAAGTTAAAAAAGTTATATTGTTTAAGCATTTACTAGTTAAGTATTTGTATTACCTTTACTTCCTGTATCTTCTTTGTACCTTTCTTCATATCTCTACAGAATCATGCACCAGTCAGATGATATTTATAACTAAGTTTGAATGCGGTTCGGGGCATTCTTATGTAGCAACCATCGAGTTGTTTTAATGTCTTTGTTAGTGTCGATTACTTGGGAATGATTAAGCTATAATTGCACAATGTATGGCAGTTAACGTTATTGAACGCAGACACTTGCATGCATGTTACACAATCATTCTTTCCGACGATAGACATACGAGGGCTGTTTTCGACGACTACACGGCCACACCACGAAAGGTGATCGTGGACACTTATCCTCTTATTAGTAATAATATTTATTATTATTATAAAACGCCATTTCCAATAACATGTACGGGCCTGTACGCGTTGTGAGGTGGTGGCTTCCTGCTGCCCCTCCACGTAGAAATGCACCTGATGTCAATCTTTTCAAAAGTACCTTCAACGTAACCCTAACCTCCAACATAACCCTAAACCTAACTCTTTTTGAACTAACCATAAAAGGTTATTTGTATGTGGAGGGTTAGCACGAAGCTCTCTCCTTTACGACGCCTATGACAAGAAAGTAAACGAGCTGTCCCGTGAAGTTGATTAGTTAGACCAGAGGAGACTCTAAATTCATTAAAGCAATTCATACTAAAACACCTCAAAACATAAAAGACCTAGTACATTACTATATAAAAAAAACTATGGACAATTAAAACTAGAAGTCAAAGATATATAAATTACAAAGTAACTCTAAAATAAACACATACAGAACTATCTATGAACAATGCAATACAGGGCGTGGTGTTTATACAAAATGTCATAAATAATTAAAACTGTTTTATAATGCCTTGGGAAACAAGTACCCTTTAACTGTCTTTTGAATACATCCATCGATGGAACCTGGCGAATGGATAGGGGTATGTTGTTCCACAGTGTGGGTGCAGCCACAGAGAAGGTCCGTTGAAGTTGCGTCTTTGACATGGGCGCACCCAGCAGCTACCTGCTCTCAGACCGAAGTGATTGTGCTGCACCAGCATGTCTTTCATGTAGGATGGGCCTTCGTCGTGGATTGCCTTGTAAGTCAGTGTGATACATTTGTTTCTTGTGGTGACTTATACATGCAGTCTTCGATGTTGTAATCTGTTGCTGCCACCTTTCGTACTAGATACTAAACTACCTCTCACAAACATGTTTGTGTAATAATCATTGTTCATTAATTCGCCCAGTGTCTGACGTATTCAACGAAGGCCGCATGCATATAAAATAATTCCTGGTTTATCAAACTAACTTCTCAAAAAGTAATTGAAAAGTGCGGTTTTAATTTTTTTAATGCTGTTGGATTTGTTATCAAAAAAGGGCTATTCGAAACAATCAAAACCTCAAGATGTGTATTTATACAGGAAGTGACAGACTCATAGACAAATTCACTTGGCTTAAATCCTGAAATACTTTAATACGAATCATAGTTTCTATTTTTGTGCCGGAACACGTATATTGATGAATAATTACATTAAAAAATATAAAAAATAAAGTTTTGCGGCAACAACTTTTACGTTTGTGCGCTGATACTTTTTAAAAATTGAAGAGAAGACATTCCGATTTATTTAATTGCTCGATCGAGAATCGGGCTCCTGAGGCTGAGTCACCTCAGGACCCACAACCGACCCATGGCGGACGTCAAACTCGTTTCGAGGGATCGCTGATAATGAGGACTACACATGTACTGCCCTCTTGCGTGTATACCAAGCTACCGCACTACTTACAGCATACTTTCCATGCAAACCTGACTTGGGGTACAACTCAACATATTAGCCCTATATTTGCCGAGTTGTCAACACTAATGCTAACTAAAGTCTCACTACTCCCCACATGTAGAAGTGCCTGGTCAGGGCGATAGTAAACACGATTGACACTGTGGTTCTTGCTGTCGAGCTGAGCCATGCACATGAGCATGACGCAGTGGTCCACGTGCTTGGTAAAAAATGTAAGCATGCATGATGTACTGAAAGCGATGTTATAAATCGAAAACCGAGTGAATCAGCTGTTATTTTAATCTAACGTTGTCATGTGTATATACACTCCCATTGGACATAATTATGATGTTAGTGTCATGTTAGCCACCCAATAAATATAATGACAAATTACTGAAATAAACATGATGTTGTCGACAACCGAGAGCATGCGCAATCGAAAAGCGGCGCCTTCCTAAACGCAACTGAAGTTTGTTGAGATTAAATTGCAATTGAAAATCTCACGGTACGTATTATAAGCCTGCATTCAAATCGCTGAGTGTCATAAGACCGATAAGTCTCATCCGCTTACATGTGTATGCATTAACAAAGATAACAAACCATAGGTCATAACCAAAACAACGAAATAGCACAAAACTGTCAAATTCAAAGCCACAATAATGTCAATATCATTGTGACATTGAATACTAAATAGGGCCTATGGCTATGGCTATGCATATGGCTATGCCTATGCCACGGCATGCCAGGCTATGGCTATGACTATGTTATACATATATCTTTTAATCATTGGCATTGTCATGCATTGTCCATTGCCACGCGTGTTAGAGAATGATGTTGTATCACCGGTGTATTATATGTACTTGGAATTAAATTGAGAATGATCTACCCTATAGGCCTGTTAATTAGGAAATGCAGTTTATTCATATTTCACATCTCTTGAACTAATACACTTTTCAATCTTTTGTCAATGAAACTTTGTGGAATTATTCTGTACAATGTGTAGATCACATAAGTGCTTACCTGTCAAGTCCTGTGAAACAAAAAAACAGTAGTAATGGCAGACAAAATTATTAGTAAGAACCATAATCTTTACACGTAAATTCCCAAGTTAGCGCCTGCGCATAACACGAAAATGCGTTAGTGAGTGCTCGTCCCGGGGTTTGCACGAATTGTACAGGAATTTTACCAGACCCGGAAAAAAGCGCAGACCATAAGGGAGTTTGATGAGTGTGTCGGTCGGCGAATCTACCGACAAAAACATAACGAACGCGACAAATTCGTTAACAAATGTATTTCAAAACACAAGCATAAAACCGTATGGTTTTCCCACTGCGCTCGTAGTTTTCATTTTATCAATAAAACTGTAGTGACTACGGCTAAACCGTAGTACTTGACAGGTATGTATGTGTAATTCGAACATAAATGCAGTTTCTGAATTCTGGTTAACGTGTATCCATCTGATAAGAATAACAATTTACAATCAAGCACAATACACATACCACAGAACAAGTTATGTATACGTGGTATCTATGCACCCCAATGTGCTAATCAGTATGTGTTTAGGAGCCTGGATATTACCAACCCCCCAAAAATACAACGATGTTACCAGCCTGTATGGTCACCAGATTTGCACCAACTGAGTCTGAGGAGTGCCTTGGAATGTCGGCTGCTTTACTGCAGCGGAAACAAGCGCGAAGGGTCAAACTCATAGCTCAAAATGGTAGCTTGTGAAATGACATTTTTTGCAATGAACATTTATTTGAATACTGCTACTACATTGTTTTCATACTCAGATCAGCAGTATTGGTGATGTTCATCTGTTACACTGGATAGTGTGTTATCTTATTTTACTATAGAGGCCAGTATTGTTTTACCGACTTCCATTCCGAATTGTCACATGAGTCTTACATGATGTGTAATATGGTGTTTACAATAGTTCTACGAACATGTTCTACTTATGTATGTGGTTTAGTATCAATTATCAGTACAATTTGCTTTCCTTAATTCATAAACATTGGTTACAAGTTGCTATGGGAAATCTAAAATCTATGTAAAGTAGACATAATTAACCACATTAATGCATACCGTGCTGCACGCGTGTATATATATATATATATATATATAATATATATATATATAAGTGTATATATATATTTATATATATATATAATATATATACACGGTGTATATAAGTGTATATATATATTGTTGCGTGAGTGTGGATCTTTTCTTTGCTACTATAAATACAAGTCGATGGAGATTTTGACCAAACTTTATTTTAACAAGATTTAACAATATTTAACAAGATTGCCGACTAGAGCTATAAGCTGCAGACGACATGTCGACAAGGAAGCCTTTGGCTTATCGAGAGTCCAACAATTTTCCACCTACATAGCCTATAACCTGCCCTCGCCAGATAGCTGTCAATTTATTATTTGAACATATTCACCCTGCTAGCATTAACACAATCATCAAATAATTTGTTCCAGCCATTCATTGTCCTCTGAGAGATTGAATACTTTCTCATATCCAACCTACGCTGTTCCTTGACTAATGCTGCATTGTACCCTTTGGTTATACTGCCTTCTTTCAGTTTGAAGAAAATATTTCGATCAATATCCTCATAACCATTCAATATCTTTAAAAACTTCTCTCAGTCTCCTATTCTCTAGTGTTGTCAACCCACATTCTAATAGACGTCTTTCATAACTAGGATCTTTCAGTTCATGAATCAGCTTAGTTGCTCATCGTTGTACTTTTTCTAGCTTATCTATGTCCTTCTTACGATATGGCCTCCTTGCTTGTATACAATATTCCAAATGTGCCCTAAGTATTGCTTTATACAGTGGTACAATTAGCTGTTTTTCCTTATATGTGATATTTCTCGTAATTAGCTCTAGTATTTGGTTACCCTTTGAAGCAGCAATTCCACATTGCTCCGAAACTTTCATGTCAGCACAAACTGTTACTCCTAAGTCCTTTTCTTTTACAATTTTACCTAATATAGTATCCCCCATTTCCATGTCCTATGTGGATGCATTTACACTTTCCAAAATTGCATAATATTTGCCATTTTTCAGACCATTTGACCAATTTGGCTAGATCATCCTGTAAAGTGTGTTTATCTGCATCTGTTTTAACTCTTTTGAACACTTTTGTATCGTCTGCGAAGTTCAGTACTTTGCTTGATATGACATCATCCAAATCATTTATATATATATCAAGAATAATATAGGTTCCAACACCGACCGCTGTGGCAATCCACTCAAAACTGGTTTCCAGTTTGAAATCTCCCCGTCTACTATTATTCTCTGTCGTTTGTCTGTCAACCGTGTTTGTATCCAACTGATCACACCATCCCCTATACCATGGGCTTTTAGTTTAAGTAACAATCTTTGATGACGCACTTTATCAAATGCTTTCTGAAAATGTCTTTGATGTGGCACATTGTCAAATGCTTTCTGAAAAAGTTAACGTCTTAACGACTACGAACGTAATTGCCCGTTCCACGCGGTCCCGTTAACATTCAAGTTCTTGTCTTTATTACGTCATCGCGAGCTACGCGAAAGTAAACGCGTGCGCTCAAGCGCGTGGGTGCACATGTCCGTAACACCTTTCTCCCTGTTACGAGTTCTTGACTGCCATGTCAAGAGTGTATCGTATAACGATTGTAAATGTTTAACATGTCATTGTATATAATGTTACTGAATGTTTCAAGAAATTCAGTAACCGGTTCACCATCAGACTTATTAAAGCATTAAAGAGAATGTGTTCGGGTGACAGTTCGACACGTTGCACCAGAAACGTGTCAGATATATTCCTCGTGACGAAAGAGCGCTACGCTCCCGTGTCGACTAGCATGTTGGTGGTTGCTGTACGTGTGGTATCCCCGAGTGGTGCTAGTTTCCCTTCCACGTGTAGATTGCTGATGGATACCCTGTTGACAATATGTTGTACAGTATCTCTCGTGACTCCGTGGGACGGGGCCAACAAGCCAGTCCCACCGTTCACCAAGCGAGTAATATTCGCCGAATATATATATTATGCACACACAAACGCAATTTATACCCCAAATATAGCAACAGTGTAATAGTAGTGGTTTCACTTTTCTAACTTATAATAATATACATTGCTTATTAAATAAACATTACCGGCAGCACAGAGCAGGTCACGTTATTTACACCCCTTCCCTAGATGTGACTTTGGTACGACGTGATAGTGAACGAGGTTACTTGACCCGAAGTCGCCGCGCGGTTGACAAGTTCCTCCGAAGAGAAAACGTTTGACTGGCTCGTGCGATCGCAAGGAACGTTTGCCCATAGGACGCACGCAGGCGAGACAGCATTCGTCGACGCAACAGTCTCGCCCAGACTCGCAGCTCGTCGATTCAGTCCATCGTATCTAGGATGAAAACGAATCTGTAGAAGTGGCCATGGCAATTTTGTCCCTCTAAGTCGGTGTTATGAAATTCGATCGTGCCAACGAAATCATCACCATCATCATCTATTTGGCGACTACAACCATCTGACTGATTACTCTGCCGCACTATGGGGAGTTGTGTGGAGGTAGGGAAATTGTTAAAGGAAGAAAAATACCTAAACAGTCGAGAGGACAAATTCAGACCTATTGAGGGCATCTACAATAAAAAATAAATAAAAATACTCATAAAATAATAATTATTATTATACAAATAAAAAACAAAAACAAAAAACAATAAAAACTATAGTTATATGCATTGATATTCCAAATTACATATTGGCCTATGTCATTATAAACAAGCATTTTCCTCATATACAATTTTACATTCCAGTTAATTTTAAAGGAGGAATGATCCCGAAAGACAATTTTCGATGGTCAAAAAGAGCTCAGATAATGTGTATGAAGGCTCCAATTCGGAGTGAAAAAAACGTTGGACCTACGGTTTGCGGTGCACAGGAACGTTCTCAAATGTAACAAACATCAGCGTATAAACACCTCTATTGGCAGTATTGCGAAGGCCGCCTGGTTTAACCGCAAAATGAACCTGACTGATGCCGCGCGACGGGTAACATCGTTTAAAAATAAAACAAGTGGACTATTATCTTGAGATATGTTGAGATGAAGAGCGCAAAACACAAGACGTTCGACACACAGTATGACACCTGAAGACGTAGGGCTACATTTAGTATCACCTATTTGTTTTTTTTTCATTGCTTGTATATTGCACTCCTCATTTGCACGTTTACAAGTCATCCACTTGCTGGATACGTTGGCACAGTTCCTTTTTACTTTACTTTTATTATTCAGTTTAGCAACACAAATGTAGAGAGTTGGAAAACCGCTCGGAAAGCACGCCTGAGAAACATTTCTTGATAACTGTATAATATTATCAATCGAATCAGCGATGACACAATCTGACAATAGTAATAGGGGAAGGTTGGGACCGATGATCACAGAGGAGCTTTGAGCTACCCCTGTAACTTTGTTAATATTTATCAGACGTTTAATTTGTCTTATTCTCTAGACGCAGGTCATGCTGCTTACAATTGTATAGTCATTTTGACTAATTATGAACGACTAACATCACGATTGATGAGTTTTAACCGATAACATATTTTGAGTAAATATTTTGTGGTTTTCTTTATACAACTACAATAAGTAATGCAAAGTTGTTGATAATGGCACATTGATAATAAGGGATACAATATTAATAAGCTTTATGTAAACGTAAATGTTATGGTAGAAGGGACCCCACATTGTGGCTCAAGAGACCCTATGGTTGTGGTCCCTTGACAGGCTTCCACTAATTTGCATATATTTAGAAAATGGCTATACCAGCTTCGCAACTGTTACGACCATGTTTACACGCTAATGCAGTTTTAGTGTTAAAACTATATTATTTGTTGGTTTATCGCCGACCCTGAAGAAGTGAAAAATAACTCATGCGTCGAAGCGTTCCTCTACTGTTCTAACACACACACACACACACACACACACACACACACACACACACACACACACACACACACACACACACACACACACACACACACACACACACACACACTCTCTCTCTCTCTCTCTCTCTCTCTCTCTGTCTCCGTGTCTGTCTGTCTGTCTGTCTGTCTGTCTGTCTGTCTGTCTCTCTCTCTCTCTCTCTCTCTCTCTCTCTCTCTCTCTCTCTCTCTCTATCCCTCTCACTCACTCTCTCTCCTTATTTCCTCTCCCCCCTCTCTCTCTCCCTCTCTGTGCGTGTGTGCGTTCCTTCGTTCTTGTGTGTGTGTGTGTGTGTGTGTGTGTGTGTGTGTGTGTGTGTGTGTGTGTGTGAGAGAGAGTGTGTGAGTGCGCGCGCGTGTGTGCGTGTGCCCGATTTAAGTCTATAGTTATCTGCTTCATTCGTTTTGGTTTCGAAATGAGCTGTAATCTGAATGTATTAACCATAATCTGAACAGTGTCTATCACGTGCTACAAATGTTACCTGTACACAAAGCACTAGCAGCAGCAACAAGCGTGTGTTGGTGAAGACAGCCATCGTGTGTCAGGACTCCGCAAAAAGCAGCTCACTCGAACTACAATTGTTCAACTAATGCCGCGTCTGCCAGATTCGCCTACGCCAGTAAGACTCGAAAGTTAAGCTGAAATGCGATCTCATTGCATGTTGTTGAGAACTCATAAAACACGAGACAATGCTGGGGCACATTTGCTAATATCGTAGTTATATTTTTGTGTCTTAGTACTTCATCGATTGTTTTCCACCTTTTTTAAATGTTATACTTGAGTTAATTTGTTTTTGTAAGATTTATAAATATGTTCATTAAAGTGAAGGTATACGACCAGGCGTACATGTCAAATGGTAACAAAAATCCGGTTTCAAAACAAGCTTTATTGGCAATACGGCCGAATCTGGCAGAGTTAACTGATATACCCTTTGATGTTCAACTTTTCAACACAGCAGACTTCCTGTTAGAAACTACCATGTCCGCTAATTCCGGGCAGACGAACAGACCACGTCTCTGACTCAACCAATTCGGTTGTTTTGCCCCTCTCGTTTCTTAGTAATTTCACAAAAAACAAAGGCATCACGTACTCCCAAATGACATCCTAGTTCGTTTATGCATACGTCTAGTACGTTTTTTTTTTTATTAACAGAAAAACTGCGAACTCAACCGGATCCGGTCGTTTGCTTTGATTTTACCTGAGTATAGACATTGAACTTTATTGTTCAATGCTTAACAACATTTTCATTGTTCCACTGTTTATGGTGGATTAGCTTACAAATGTGCATGTTTACACCTTGTTTGAAATTACACTTTGTACTTAACTATGTTTCATTGTTCCACTGTTTGTGGTGGATTAGCTTACAAATGTGAATGTTTACACCTTGTTTGAAATTACACTTTGTACTTAACTATGTTTCATTGTTCCACTGTTTGTGGTGGATTAGCTTACAAATGTGCATGTTTACACCTTGTTTGAAATTACACTTTGTACTTAACTATGTTTCATTGTTCCACTGTTTATGGTGGATTAGCTTACAAATGTGCATGTTTACACCTTGTTTGAAATTACACTTTGTACTTAACTATGTTTCATTGTTTCACTGTTTATGGTGGATTAGCTTACAAATGTGCATGTTTACACCTTGTTTGAAATTACACTTTGTACATAACTGTTTCATTGTTCCACTGTTTATGGTGGATTAGCTTACAAATGTACATGTTTACACCTTGTTTGAAATTACACTTTGTACTTAACTATGTTTCATTGTTCCACTGTTTATGGTGGATTAGCTTACAAATGTGCATGTTTACACCTTGTTTGAAATTACACTTTGTACTTAACTATGTTTCATTGTTCCACTGTTTATGGTGGATTAGCTTACAAATGTACATGTTTACACCTTGTTTGAAATTACACTTTGTACTTAACTATGTTTCATTGTTCCACTGTTTATGGTGGATTAGCTTACAAATGTGCATGTTTACACCTTGTTTGAAATTACACTTTGTACTTAACTATGTTTCATTGTTCCACTGTTTATGGTGGATTAGCTTACAAATGTGCATGTTTACACCTTGTTTGAAATTACACTTTGTACATAACTGTTTCATTGTTCCACTGTTTATGGTGGATTAGCTTACAAATGTGCATGTTTACACCTTGTTTGAAATTACACTTTGTACTTAACTATGTTTCATTGTTCCACTGTTTGTGGTGGATTAGCTTACAAATGTGCATGTTTACACCTTGTTTGAAATTACACTTTGTACTTAACTATGTTTCATTGTTCCACTGTTTGTGGTGGATTAGCTTTCAAATGTGCATGTTTACACCTTGTTTGAAATTACACTTTGTACTTAACTATGTTTCATTGTTCCACACTTTGTGCACTTAACTATGTTTCATTGTTCCACTGTTTATGGTGGATTAGCTTACAAATGTGCATGTTTACACCTTGTTTGAAATTACACTTTGTACTTAACTATGTTTCATTGTTCCACTGTTTATGGTGGATTAGCTTACAAATGTGCATGTTTACACCTTGTTTGAATTACACTTTGTACATAACTGTTTCATTGTTCCACTGTTTATGGTGAATTAGCTTACAAATGTGCAAGTTTACACCTTGTTTGAAATTACACTTTGTACTTAACTGTTTCATTGTTTCACTGTTTATGGTGGATTAGCTTACAAATGTGCATGTTTACACCTTGTTTGAAATTACACTTTGTACATAACTGTTTCATTGTTCCACTGTTTATGGTGGATTAGCTTACAAATGTGCATGTTTACACCTTGTTTGAAATTACACTTTGTACTTAACTATGTTTCATTGTTCCACTGTTTGTGGTGGATTAGCTTACAAATGTGCATGTTTACACCTTGTTTGAAATTACACTTTGTACTTAACTATGTTTCATTGTTCCACTGTTTGTGGTGGATTAGCTTACAAATGTGCATGTTTACACCTTGTTTGAAATTACACTTTGTACTTAACTATGTTTCATTGTTCCACTGTTTATTGTGGATTAGCTTACAAATGTGCATGTTTACACCTTGTTTGAAATTACACTTTGTACTTAACTATGTTTCATTGTTCCACTGTTTATGGTGGATTAGCTTACAAATGTGCATGTTTACACCTTGTTTGAAATTACACTTTGTACATAACTGTTTCATTGTTCACTGTTTATGGTGATTAGCTTACAAACTATGTTTACACCTGTTTGAAATTACACTTTGTACTTAACCGTTTCATTGTTTCACTGTTTATGGTGGATTAGCTTACAAATGTGCATGTTTACACCTTGTTTGAAATTACACTTTGTACATAACTGTTTCATTGTTCCACTGTTTATGTGGTTGTGCATGTTTACACTATGTTTCATTGTTCCACCGTTTGTGGTGGATTAGCTTACAAATGTGCATGTTTACACCTTGTTTGAAATTACACTTTGTACTTAACTATGTTTCATTGTTCCACTGTTTATGGTGGATTAGCTTACAAATGTGCATGTTTACACCTTGTTTGAAATTACACTTTGTACTTAACTATGTTTCATTGTTCCACTGTTTATGGTGGATTAGCTTACAAATGTGCATGTTTACACCTTGTTTGGAATTACACTTTGTACTTAACTATGTTTCATTGTTCCACTGTTTGTGGTGGATTAGCTTACAAATGTGCATGTTTACACCTTGTTTGGAATTACACTTTGTACTTAACTATGTTTCATTGTTCCACTGTTTGTGGTGGATTAGCTTACAAATGTGCATGTTTACACCTTGTTTGAAATTACACTTTGTACTTAACTATGTTTCATTGTTCCACTGTTTGTGGTGGATTAGCTTACAAATGTGCATGTTTACACCTTGTTTGAAATTACACTTTGTACATAACTGTTTCATTGTTCCACTGTTTATGGTGAATTAGCTTACAAATGTGCATGTTTACACCTTGTTTGAAATTACACTTTGTACTTAATTGTTTCATTGTTTCACTGTTTATGGTGGATTAGCTTACAAATGTGCATGTTTACACCTTGTTTGAAATTACACTTTGTACTGATTTTAAATGTTGAATAAATAAATTCAATTCAAAAAACTTTGTGTGGAATCGCGTTCTCGTCTTCTCGTGATCGCGAATTATGGGCGATATTAACCTTTGACCTCATCCTTTGGCGCTGTTGGTGTTATGGAATACAGAGTTAAGGCAATGAGTACACGTCCACGAACATATGCCACCGACAAGGCAAATGGGCTAAATTAGACAAACAAAGTCAATACCCACGCATAAAGGTGTATTTCTATTTGGGAAAGACTGTGGAACGAAACAAAGTAAACATAACGAGTTGGGGACAGTGGCAGTGGACTGTGGCCGTGACCGGTGGGGTCAGTCACAACGTCAACAGATGCAGCGTTCGCAAAGGTTCTTCCAGACAGGTTAGTAATTTCGAATTATTCAGCTATAATCATGTATATTTAGGCGTATGAGTATACATAGTAATGTTGCTTGTACTAAATGTATTTGATTGTTTATCTCTTAGTCATAGCCAAAGGCAATGGCGGCCTGGCTGGGCTCTGTTTACTATAGACTAGTATCAGCTATCAACTTTTGCAAGTACATTAAAATGATTCATCACCACATGCAAATGTATGCTTCAAAGCTCTTCACCTTCAAGTATACGAGTGTTGTCAACTGTGGTACACATTACAGTCACCAAACCGTTTATCAAAATTATAAATATAAACAAGTTTGTTATAGGCGGATCCAGGCGGGCCTGGGTGCACGTGCCCCCTCAACCTTAGAAATTTTGCATGTCTGCAGACCAAGGCTGCCATACTTGTGCTACTAGATCTCTCAGCAGCATTCGACACAATCGACCACTGGATCATGTTATCACGCCTCATAGATCGTTTTGGAGTATCTGGAACATATCTTGCATGGTTTGATTCGTATTTGGCTAACCGAAGTCAGAATATTCAAGTGCACGGAAGAGGATCCGCGGAAAGTCCAGTGATGTTCGGAGTCCCGCAAAGTTCCGTTCTCGGCCCGCTCATGTTCATTTGTTACACGGTACCACCCGGAGATATCGCACGTCGGCATGGAATCAACATGCTGATGATACCCAACTTTACATCACATTCAGTCCTCTCTCAGAGGAAGACACAACCCAAGCTGTGAAGCGCATACAAGCATGTGTCGCTAAAATACAAGCTTGGATGCGCATGAATAAACTCAAACTCAATGCTGAGAAAACAGAGGCTATTGTGATATGTCCGCCGCACATCAAGAACAAACTTTCTATGCCGCACATAGAACTTGCCAATAACATCGTGCCTACTTCCACTGTGGCCAGGAACATTGGTGTTTTCTTCGATGATGCCCTAAACACGAACAGCCATGTACAGTACATGTGTCGTGTACCATATTTCCAACTACACAGTATTGGAAGAATTCGAAATCATCTAGATAGGAAAACGACAGAGATGTCTTGACAATGGAAATGGCCTGCTTTACGGGATTTCTGACCATTTCCTCAACAGACTCCAGAGAGTGCAAAATGCTGCAGCCCGTCTCATAACCAGAACTAAGAAGCACGACCACATCACTCCTGCTCTAATGGCGCTTCTTTGGTTGCCGGTTGAACAGCGCATCGAGTACAAACTACTTCTGCTTACGTTCTGCAGTTTGCACGGCATGACTGCGTCATACCCGGCGGACCTGCTAACTCGACACCAGCCCTCGCACGTTACGCTCCGCCGATGCTCACCTGCTCGAGGTCCCGCGCTGCGAGTTTTGTACTCAAGGCGACAAAACTATTTCACGCGCAGCGCCACGCCTCTGGAACAGTCTGCCCCTTGCCATGGGAACTACAGACTGCCTCATCGTGTCCAAGAAGCAACTGAAGACACTACCTTTTAAATGTGCTTTTTCTCTTTAAATTATATGTGTGGACAGTGGCGAACTCTGGACTTTAATATCTACCTTTAACTATTATTATTTATTATTATTCTCTCTTAACATGTCGTTTTAATTAGTATTATTACTATCCTTATCTATTTACTATTGATATATATATATATATATATATATATATATATATATATACATATATATATATGTATATATATACATATATATATATATCAATAGTAAATAGATAAGGATAGTAATAATACCAATTCCAATTAAAAGACTTTATCTATTTACTATTGATATATATATATATATATACATATAGATATATATGTATATATATATTTATATACATATATATATATATATATATATACATATCAATAGTAAATAGATAAGGATAGTCGTTTTAATTAGTATTAGTATTATTACTATCCTTATCTATTTACTATTGATATATATATATATGTATATATATATACATATATATATATGTATATATATATACATATATATATATATATTTATATAGATCCAGCCGTTAGTACCCAAAGCGTAGGTAAAAAAGCAGTCGTTCGTCGCCAGTAGCCGTTCGTGCCCAGTTTCGACTGGGCACGAAGGGTGATAGTAATGTTTTATTATACTTAGGTTTGTGTAAATGGCAAATAACCGTTGTTACTACTAAGAACAATGATAATATATTATGTGTTCCACCTAGTTTTGGTTGGAGCAGTTTTGAGTTTAATAAACGAACGCTGTAAAGTGTGTTGTTTTCAGGCGATATATATCTCGGTATATATTTGATGGGTAAAATTGTTGGCGTTCGTCCCCAATCTGCAATCACCTAAACTTATTTTTATACAAAATAAAAGACATTGTTTCACTATAACAGTCTGCATATGATTGTGACATGCTTTACTAGTGATGTTGAAAAAATCAATGCTGTAAGTTTTAACGTATAATTTACAATTATGAAAAATTTACATATATTTATATTTCGTGTTGCCTGTCACGTGGTGCGTCGGTTTTCATGGTGAGTCACTTTCGTCCATTTTTGTGTTCTCTTCGAACATTAATTTATACACAACTTTACGGACCGTGAAACCTGTTCCAAACTTCGATATCCTAACTTAGTGAAAGCCAAAGGTAGATTCCAGGTTTGGCTGACAAACATTAGGTGTGAATCGTGTACGTAAAACAATATTTTGTTGCGCGCAGACCGCAGTTGTCGGATCGGCTCGCTTCATGTGTGATGCGTAAACTTCAGGTTTGTGAATCCAACTCAGAAATGAAGATGTTGCATACAGAAACACCAAGAAACCGCACAGGCTGATCCGGAGCCGGTGTGTTATGGACTAGCTTAACTGGCATAACTAACATCGTTCCGTGTCCTAAGTTCGTGCATTAATTACTTTTTACAAATTTCCAAACATTTAAATCGTTTGCGACATTTGTTTATCACTGGCACTGAGTGTGTCACCTTGCATTAATCATATTAGTAGCTGCAACTGTTTTTTAAAAACATCATTTAACATTATTTATCAGTTCGCTCACATTAATCCGTGGAGACAAAACCACATGCAACACTTATCAACTTTACCGCGTTGTTAACTTAAACATGTTCATATGTCCATTTATTGTCTACTGTCTGCTATAATTCCCTGAATTCGTGCGGCGCCCAATTCCGTGGCAACTTGTATTGAGTTGTTTACTCATATTGAACGACGCACGAATTTGTAACATACAACGATGTAATTAACAGTTCCTCCCAAAGAGTGGCGGTCAATTAGTACCATTAATTTTATCCTTTTTTCAAAATGCAAACAGAACCATAAATGTCTTAATAAAAAGTAACTACACAAACAAATGTGGACATCAAATGTCGAGTACTTATTTTTTATCACTTTCAATAAGAATAACAGTATATATTGACCATTTGTTCAATGCATAACCCAATAAATAATCTCTATTCTCCCACTTATGATTCATTATTTAGTATCAGTGCTTCCAAAAAAGTGTGCTATTTGCAAAACAGTTTTTCATTGGCTTCAAACTTGGGAAGGACTTATGAACATAAAGCAATGTGCCAAATCTCATACAAATTAGGTTCATGAAATTTCGTTTACATTTTTTTATTTATTTGAAAAACAATTATTTCTGTGTGGACATCTGATTCTGACAAATGAATGCGGTGCTATACACAAAGTATAACTACACGGGACAATGTTTTATGCGGTGTGTGCATGCAGTAGTATCAGGGCATTTCTGCTGGCCTACAAGAGTCAGGTTAATACCATTAGGTTGATTACAATCTATGCAAATTTGCAATTTCATGGACACGTTTTAAACGAACATTTTTTTAAGTGTTGCTTTTCAGTATGTAGCCAACCAACAAGAATAAGTACACTTTCACATATAGGTCATTATCAAATTTGAGTACATTTTAGCATAATAGACAACACAACAAAAAAGTATCACAAATTACATTTTTATTTATTTTCATCCTAACCTGGACATCATTGGTTCTTAAATTTTAGATGTTGGCAAGCTTACTGGCAGATTTAATTACTACTCCGAGAAAATATGTCAACCCTGTTACCATCATGACACTCGCAATTTATAAAAAAAAAAACATAATGTTGAGAACTATAGATAATGGCAAAAGGATAGTTTTAACTGTTTTCTAAACAGAGAACTTACATTGTCTGAACCGAGGCCAATATTTTTTTAAGTTTTAAGGTAAGAATACTTAGCAGTGTAGATACAATGGATGCCTTACCATGTTGTGTTCAACATAGCAGACATATAGCTGGTGAACATGAATATCTGGAGAAAAAAATAAAGCATCTGCTTATTATCGATGATCAGTTTCATTCTTCCTTGCCGAAATGTATAGTTGGAATACGTGATTGAAACATTGTAACAGGGTCTCGTTCCCGCCGTGATCAACGTTGCTCAAAGGACGCAAGAAATTGAAAATGTGCAAGTATTTGCTGCCGAGGATAAAAACGACCTACCAAGTCCACAGAATTTGCAAACCGAATTACACTGTTGGCTGACTCGATGGGAAGCGGAAGTAGACTATGATGTTCCCAAAGATGCAGCAGCGTCACTCAAGACTGCAGATAATGCTTTACCCCAAATATACACACTTGTCTGAAATTGGTGTTTATATTCGGCGTCACCAGCGTACAATGTGAGAGAACAATCAGCGCCCTCCGTCGTCTTGAGACATACATGTGCAGCACCATGACAGAGGACCGCATCAACGGACTCGCTATGTTACATATACATCACGATGTTGAGGTGGACGTAGACGCAATCATCAGTCAGTTTGCGCGATTACATCCAACCGCATGGAGTTCATAAATCATTAAACATTCTCCAATGAGACTCACTGTGCACTGGTCTGTTTTCTACCAACTTACGGGCAACGGAAGTCAGTCTCTAAACTTAAGAGGGTCGCTGTTCCATATTTGGAACTAGTGCACGCATGACTTAAGTGTCGTAAAGCAATTTTACATTATTTGTCACAATGTTCTGTATAATACCATGTAACGTTACGATATCTACGTTACGGATTTTTCTTTAACAAATCTGCCAATTGAGACCACCCCTGGAACCACACCTAGATCCGCCCCTGTAGGGCGGAATACACATAGAGAAAAAGCCCAAAACTTCCTTCTTCACTAGCCATATCATATGGGATTATTTCACTCTTTGACCATCTGGCTAAATCCGATTAAATATAAACATATGTTGGTAGATGTTTCATTTCAGGCCAAATACAAGACAACCTATGGCACCAATACTGATTTATGTTGAATAAGCCTAGAGACACATTAAACTAAACGCACACTCTTCTGAATGAAGAAACAATGGCATGTCCGTGGCGACGCTTAGTGGCTTTTAAAATAACGCAAACATAATAACCTAATGTTCTTGAAGAACTCGGCCAATAGGGATGAACTCGCAAATATACAGGTAGGAATCTGCCATAATACGACTTGAACATGGCCAGTGCAAATTTTCACTATGCATCGTGAAGCAATTCTGGCGGGATAACGATGTCGTGCTCGAACAATAACTTCCACAGTCGGTTGATAATTTGCAATAATATATTCTAGAAAATAGTAGCTGTCTTGTGTTCATGTATTAGCACCTCATGGAGCAGGCAAGCCAGTCTTTGATTAATGTGTCTAATTATATCGATTGCACTTCCTGCTTTCTTATGAGGTCTAGGTGAAATTAGTATTTTAATGCACAGTAATATTGACTTATTCATGGAATGTCAACAGTAGTATTCAATAAAGAGAAAATGCAAACAATAAGATAATATATATGATGCAGATCAATCACATTGGAAACTACACACAAATAAATTACTTGGTATGTTAAGATCTACCAGTAAAACACTATACTAAGTCTTCCTTAAACATAGGTTAAGTTTCATATTTCTAAAACAAAGTCAAAATACATATGTCTGCATGTTAGTAAGTCTTCTTGTCGATGAACGAAATGAGATTGTTGGCCCTGGAGAATAGGATAAACCAAATATGGTCAATGTTTTTACCTCTGGGATCTTCCCGCCGTCTCGTGCTGGTGTTTAGTAGTCTTCTTGTCAAGCAAATTCCAACACGTTACGCCGCCACCAGAAACGCTAATCGCACTTCATCAACATCTGTCACCCAACGTTTCTTAATCGTCTTCATTACTCGGTCATCCTTATCATCCACAATCTCCTCAACCTTTACTCATCCCTCATCTCTCTCTCTCTCTCTCGCTCTCGCTCTCCCTCTCCCTCTCCCTCTCTCTCTCTCTCTCTCTCTCTCTCTCTAGCTCTTCCGTGACGGCCCTTACCTCAGACGCTGCTCTTCCTGTTTAAGGTCCATGCACATACATATTACCCACCAACAGCTTTCTCACTATCACCAATGTAACAATGATTCACCCTCGCCAATTTTCCCGCGCTCACCAAGTCATTACTGATTTCCTTTGCTACAAAGATGCTTCCATCATTGCTCTTTCCATCTCCTCGTGCATGTAGCATCTTATAAAATCTTGCCAGAGTCCTCGCTTGGTCTCCCTTCCATTTGTCTCTTGTACACAGAACACCTCTAATTTCCTCGGCTCCCTTTTCACTCCTAGGCGCTATCCGGCGGCTGTAGTTAAAAGCTACATACTACACAATACATTACAGCACTAGGCACCTCATAATCAGTAAGATTCAAAATTCTACACGTAACAATAAGTGCAGGCCTTGACAGTATTTTGAATTCTTAAACAGCCACATATAAGCTATTTTGATATTTCATTAGTCATCTGTAAGATTGAGATTATTTGTTACTATAATACGTTGAAAATATACATTGCATTGTTGTGATCTTATTTATGGGATGCTATACTTACGTACATTTGTTATTTATTCTGTAACATCGATTTCGTTGTCAAAACATGCAAAACAGCGTACCTTTTTTGCTAGCACTCACAGAAACAATTGGCGAAAGAGATCATGATCCCCACAATGTGGTAAAATTATGTGAAAACAAACTTATCCTGAAATGCATTGTGAATATGTTTATTGTGTTGCTATTCTACGACCATTCATACATCCGTATCAGATAATAATCTATTTGTTATAAGCTTACCCAAGGTTTTTTAAAATATTATATTTTTATATCACGCTAGTAATTTGTACAACTGGGTGTATTTTAGATACTGCATAAAAGCTCTATGGTATATGTTATGCGCTGTAGGCAACCGATGCAGCTATGTAATGAATACGTCTACATTTTAACATAACTGCAGGTCACCCACAAATGTAAATTATATAAATAAATCAACTGTCACTGTGTAAACCTACATATTTACTAGTGTGACAAGTTCGTGCATCACAAAATTATGTGGCAGTTTTGTGATGCTATATTGTGTCGTTTTTCTCAAATCTAAAACGTTTATACAGCATTATAACACACCAAAGTATCCTCCCAATTGCAGGTGCCAGTTTAACGTATATATATATATATATATATATATTCACCACAACATTTAAACTGAAGAAACGCACGACACAATACCATGGGAACACCGAATTGGACTATGCACAAACTTAGGACATGCAACCATATTATTCAAAATTATTATGTAATCCTATTAAACATTTCATAAATATATTGTCATACTTGGAATTCACGTATCTAATACTGCAATATTTTGAAATGGAAAACGTGGTTCAAGTGTAATTAAGTTTACGTGCCTATATATGTCGGAATTGTGTAGCAAGCATTCAATCTATAAATTATTGCGGCCAGTTACTATATGGTCCCGCTTGTTGGCTGGTCCCGCCTGTTGTTGTGCATTGGCGTAGTTGCCGCTTTTAAAGACAACATTTTATACAGTTACACTTACAGGGAATACAAATTGACGAACTGCTTGCTATGTCATCGAGTCACACACACACACACTCACACACACACACACACACACACACACACACATACATATTTGTGACCGTGTAACATCTGATTGCGACCAAGACTCCATCTGAATGCAACATTTACGAAAAGGTTACGCGACCTGCTCCTTGGACTCTTTGACTTTGACAGCTGTGTTGGCGTAAGTTATCGCAAAACAGCAAGTCCTATGCCATATTTGACGGAATTCTTCTCCAAAATGCTTCGAGAATAGCACATATAATAAAGACGTTTATATGAAAAAAATTCCGTTAAGAAATTCGTCCATCATTCGACAATACGAACCCAGACTAGACGAGTTATTCGAGAAACCTGGAAAAGGTAAACAAATGTTGTGCACAAAAATGCAGTCGTTAGTGCCTGTCCACGCACTGCTGGATTTATGCTATATTTTTTGACCAGTAGCCGTTTGTGGACACCGGCTGGATCCGCACGTATATATATATATGAAGGTATGAACGCAGAGCATACTGTAATTTATGCAATGGCCAGGATGGGCCTAGTGCGGGTATTGAGGTAACTGGCTGAGGCGATAATTACTTCCAGCTGTTTGGCTTGATAAAACCGCCCAGCGCCTTCAGCAAATCACGACATGTCAGGATTAGGCCCCAGCCTACGATTTGGATTAGCGGTTAAGCCGCCACTTCCGCGTTAGGTATCTGTGTGTCATGTCGTGTATATCCTGATACTTCTAAATCCGCCCTCCTCCCCACCTTTTTGCTTAGGCACGTTGAGGTAAACAACTATTGTACACTGTTGGTAAAAAAAGAAGTTGCAAAATGTCGCAACGCTTTCCCAAATTTCGGAATGAACACAGGGGCATATCCCCAATTCTTGAATGTGTTGGGTTTTGGTGCGTCGACAGGCTTTTTGTTTTACAAACGGTTTATATTTTTCCTTATGTTTATGCAGGATAGGCGGAATGGCCCCACCTTTTTGTAATTGCATGTGTCTATTGGTGGTGGAATGTTTGTATTGTTTGCTTAGGTTTATATTCATAGTGGTTTTAAACCTGTATAGCGACACATAATGTATGTATGTATGTTGTAGGAATGTGTGCCTGAGAAACTTTGATGGGGCTGTACAAGGATTCAGTTTCCCATCTGGTTTGCATGTTAGACATCACATTCCTACTACCTTTATGCCCAAAAGTGGCTGCATTAGAAGCAATCCACTTTCCAATAAAAACGTCAACCTTTGGTCAATTTCAATTCTCAAACTACACTGGGCTTGGGTTGATTATTGCATTTTTATTCATATATCAATATTATTCTTGGAAAATTGTCAATGGCATATTTATATATATTGTAGGCTACTGCCCTTAGAACACTCACTAGTAGTAGTAGTAGGAGTCGGACACACGATTTTTGAAGTAGGCGTCTTTTTCGGCGATTTGGATTTTGTTGGTCTATTTTTGTAAGTACTCCACTCGGAACAACAGTTTGCACAACTTTGACGGATTAGTTATTCAATATTTAGCACATAGAAAACCTTACGGACGAAATGGTCCAGGTTTTTGTTAAAACTGCATAACACAAATTAGGATGCACGATTCAATACCATACATTACTTATGGGTGGGGGGATACACTGCTTTATATGACAAATTGGAGCACCCAAACAAGCACTACTTGACTCTAATCCTAAGTTTGTATATGTTCTACTGATCTTTACGTGTTGAATAAAATGAAAATTATAATCAAAGATATACACAATTGACTAATTGTTATAGGATATATTAATAAACTGTCATCAACATTTAAATGTTTGCTTCGATTTGCTTAAAATCAGGCCACAAAAATGTGATTAACAAATAATTTGATTAATATTAAGTCAGATTTCATTGCCATATTGTATTGCTCGTGGACTATATGTGTGTTATATAAAAACAGTCAACATAAACACTTTTTGTATGTAAATCAATTTATTAAGATACAAAATAATATACATGCATACATCTCATTTATTCAGAACACAACTCCACACAAAAATTTAAGTATTTGTCCCAGTAAAACATGTGTATACATGGCTATATTTAACACACCAGTATGTTTGGCCATGCAGTCTAGAAGACCAAAATGTAATGGCTACTGCAGTATGCATATGAAACAATCTATTGCAGCAACTAGCACCATTTTGATAAAATAACAAAGACACCTTTACAAAGACATCAAAGACAAACGGAACAGACTTCATTTGGGGGAGGGCCTGTCTGTTTCATGAATGCCGGGGGGGGGTGATGCATGCATCAATTTGTGTCTAATATATTTATTATGTTCTGTGTGTTTCACTGTTATCTATCAGTTTCCGGTCAATGATACTGTTGTTTTGCTATATTTAAAAAAATGTTTTTGTTGTTGAAATCCTTTCATTGCCCAATCGTTTAGGGGGTGTCCGTCTCGTACACCTATGATCATTATCTTTGAACTGTTAAACTTTATTTGTAGAGCAGGGCCCCAAAGGGTAATGTGACTGACATGTATAAAATACATAGTTCCAAAATGCAAACAATCAACACAAAACGTGTAACTTACATAATATATAACTACCACCCTAAATAGTTAAATTATTAATTGCATATGTTATCAGATGGTAACAACATAGATCTACTACAAAATTGTATTTGTTTGCATCAGCGTGGAAACGATGACAGTAGTATGCTACATTCAGTCACAGTAACATGCTTATTGCAGATCACTTGCTGAACCAATTGACATTAACAGTTGTATGCCTGTTGCTTTTTAAATAGTATTCTGGTATGAATCTATGCCTATTTTCTGCAAAGAAGGTATGGTCAAACATGTAGTGAAGTTCGCGTCAGGTGCAATACTAATTACATGTTTTGCACTTTACGTTCTATCACTCATCTAGTTTGCCAGGCTTTTGTATTTGAGAACAACATTAGTCAGTCTGTATAACCAAACATTTTATGTAATTCAAGTACTTCTATAACAATAATACCTAATCAGTGTATAAACTCTAGAATGTATATTTAATTATTATCCTACAGCACATTCTTAATGCAAAAGGAAAGGCAATGTTGCATTTATTTTTACTTTCGATAAGATCTTATCAGAAATGGCTTGCATGCCATCAATGTCATTATGGCTTGTATACCATAAATGTCAGCATGGCTAGCATGCCACCAATACCACCATGGCATGACTACCCTCAATACCACCATGGTTTGCATACCATTAATACCATCATGGCTTGCACACCACCAATACAATCATGGCTTGCATACCATCAATACCACCTTGGCATACATACCATCAGTACCACCATGGCCTGCACAGCATCAATAAAATCGTGGTTTGCCTCAATACAATCATGGGAAAAATACCATGTGCATAATAATGGGTTGCATACTGTCAATACCATTAAGGGATGCATGCCATCCATACCAGAATGGCATGCATACCATCAAGAACACCATGGCCTGCATGCCACCCGTGCCATCATTGCTTACATTCCATCAATACCATCATGTGTTCAATCGTATCTCTACAATCATGCATTTTGATACCACCATGGCATGCATATGCCATCCATACCATCATGGCTTGCATACCGTCAATATCGCCATGGATTGCATACCATCAATACCATCATGGTTTGCATACCACTATGGCTTGCATACCATCAATATCATCATGGTTTGACTACAAATATGTTGTCTTTATTATGGTCCAACTCTGCTTTGTTTGAAGGCTTCTATCTCTGTTTTCCTGTTGAAAGAAATGTTGGTGCAACAATTGAGCAAAAACAAGTTGTTAGAGAAAATCAACAGCACACAGTGTCATCTTGTATGGTTTACTTAAATTGCATCACTGCAAACATTTAAATACATAGTATTGTTTAATTAGTCAAACCATCACTCAGTGTAATCATCCAATAAATATTTTAAGAGTAACACAATACAATTGTGAAGCAGATGTACATAAGATCCATTCAAGCATCATCAAACTTTACGGTGCAGTATCCTTATCACCCGGATCAATGCAAACTGTTGGTAGAATGTTTTTCCTGTCTGATATCCATGAAATAAATGTGTGTTAAATATTAAAAATACTAGCATGAAACTTTATTGTAGTGGTTATTTTATTAACTTTAAAATATGCAAATGTAAACATTGCATTTTCTTCACTTTACTATAATAAACATGTCTAGATAAGAGAAAAACGTCTGGGGCCACAGCACTATTAGCCTTCCTGTTGTGTTGCAATAACACTGTACCTTGTAATTTGAACTTGTAACTGGTGATGTTTAAAATTGGTGGTAAATGAATGCAATATATCTAGCAGGTTGAGTGCTAGCATGTATTGGTAGTGAAACGATGTATATTTGGAAGAGTGTAGTTGGCGTAGTGATTTTTCGCCATTTTTATTTATATGTCACGTGCGTGCAGGGAATCATGTCTATTTTGGTAAATATTGATGGGCACCGAGCATGGATGTGTTGTAAAAGAGCTGGTGGTATTTGACATTGATGAAATTTGGTCAGCATATCATTTCTGAAATTTCAGATTTTTGAATAGTAGTTTCCTTATAATCTAACAAAACATTAACAAGGCTGTCAGTGGAAAAGTTAACAGTGGTCTGTGCCCTTCTTTGTTGTATACAAGTACAATAACTAACCAGGTAATCGTCCTTCATCAGTCATACTATTTTCAATGTATGATGAGGTTAGCATGGTCTCCTCCTAACTCCATCATGTGTATGGCCGAAGCTGGAAGGGAAAACAACATTTTAAAATATGACCTGTAGGAAGCATCTCACAATTAAAATTAATTCAATGTATTTATTGTATTGGTGGTATTTTAGGCATTTTTGCATGTCTATGCTGCCATTTTAGTTTATAAATGTCCTTAAATCCATATTACTTATGTTACATAATATTCCACATGTCATAATAGTTATTATCAGATTAAAGTGTAAAATATAAAAAACAAAGCCTGTTGTGGGATAAAATTGGTTGTCCAAATATGGACTTTCAGCTTTTTTCACAATGCAACATGTTTATGAGGTTTTAGGTGGTCAATATTTGACATTTCAGATGAGTACACAGTTGAAGATGCTCTGTAATGTCACACGTTAGTCAATTTAAGTCATGTGCAATTTGGGCATTTCATATACAGATTAACTGTCAACTGAAGACATTATAATCACCTCTCTACTGCTCCGGTTGCAGTTCATTTGTGGCAATCGAAGACATCCCAAAGCCTACAAATGTTATGTGCACACATTCAAACACATGATTGACATTTATACATTTTATACCTTATTATTTAGATTCCACTGCACAGAAAAATGTACATAGATTAAAGGTGCCTGGGAAAAGACACTTGAAAAGTAAATTTAAAAAATATTGTCAAAATGTGTGCCTTCACATTGATTTGTTGAAGTAAAATATAAAAGTATGTATTGACATTTGTTCAATTTATTGTTGCTGCTATCTTTTCGGGTTCATATTTTAGTGGCTTGAACAGAAGCAGCTATGTGGCCATGGGGAATCCGGAAAATCCAATAAACAAAACAGACAAAATCCCACAATGTTAAAAGTGCACAAATCCTGCGACAAAATTAAATGTGTGCAGGTCTGGGATCAATTACATTACAATGCAATATATTGCAATTACATAGCTTCCTTCCTATTATTATTACATGCTGAAGAAAATGCATTGTTTATAGAAGACTTCCCTTCCAGCTTCGGCCATACACATGGTGGAGTTAGGAGGAGACCATGCTAACCACATCATACATTGAAAATAGTTATGATTGATTTTAATGCAACATTCTACAATGAACTATTAATTTTGGTGCAAGCCAACTTACTCTAAAATAAGGCAGAACACAAGAAATGCAGCCTATAACACTGCATAACTAAATTAAATATGATTATAGCATGTAATGTTACAACAGTTCCCTGAGTAAACCACTGGTGCTATTCTCTTGACTGTAGTTGTAAATCACTGTGTTGTATTTGCTTTAAAAGGTGTATGCCTACCAATGTGGTTTAATACTTCAATAAACACTTAATTTCAGTATGGTTGTATGAATAAGCAGCTGGAATAGATAGTGAATGATGTACAATAAATACCAACCATGTTTTGTAGACATGGTCTTAAAGTTGTCGTTATCAGCCCCCAACTGACACCACCAAAGCGTATCTTCAAGTTCAATGGGAGATTTCTTCTGAAATGTCGGGAGCACCAATCATAATGATGTTTATACGGTATTATATCAAGCAGAGAACACCAGTCATAGTGGTGTTTATAAGATATTATATTAAGCAGACAACATTGTTTTTATAAAATGCATATACTTATAGGTTGCTCTCGCCATATGACAGACAATAGCTGCTGAATAGCAGGTGTTACAAATAGTCTGATATTAATAAATTTGATAAAACTTTACCTTATTTTTTAGATTCTGCAAACAGAAAAATGTACGTAGGTTACAGATGCCCGAGAAAAGACACAAAGCAAATTTAGAAAATGTTATCAACACCTTATTAAACAATACCTGTGTATACAAATTGATTTATTGACATAAAATATAACAATATTCATATTTTTTTATGTTTTCAATCTACAGTGGCTGCTATCTTTTTTAATTACTTCTGTAAAATTTTAGTGGCATGAATAGAGGCTATGTAGCCATGGGGAATCTGGGACAAAATCCAATTTAGGATAAATTCTTATGGACTAAACTAAATTCTTATGGACGAAACACCACACGAGAGAGTTGAGAATTCTACAACACAGAAGGAGCAGAGTTGTGACAAGGAGACTGAAGAAAGGAGACTGAGAGGAAGGAAGGTGACCGGTGTGAAGGAACAAGACATTGAGAAAACAGAGGGACGGAGGAAAAGTGTTCGGCAGAGGAAAAGAAAATGGGCCAGTGGGGATAGATCAGCAGGTAGTCAGACTGTAGAGAACGAGGAGAGACATGACAGCGATACAGGTGGTGAAGAGGTAGATACCACAGAGGCAGTTGGTAAGACTGTGAGACAGAAGACTGATGGAAGACAGTGTTCAGCAAAAAACAGAAAACATGACAGGCGTGAAGGTGACAGGGGAGAAAGTGACCGTAGGGAAGGAGGTAGCTGGGGAAAAGGGACGGGAAAGGAGAGAAGAAAATGTGATGGGAGGAAAGAAGAAGGGACGAAAGGAAGTGAGAGTAAATGTGCTAGAAGAGAAGATGACAGGAGGAAAGGGGACAAGAGAAAACGCGACAGGAAAGAAGGGAATGGAAGAGAATGTGACAGGAGAGAAGAAGACGACAAGAGGAAAAGACAACAACCAGACATATGCAAACCGGAGGAGCTACTCCGAGGCAGTGATTGAGGGGACAAGGAGAAAAGAGAGAGTGTTTATGGGCGAAGACAAGACTATATGCGAGGGGAAGGACGTGGTTGTAGGTCTACCGGGGGCTAGGATAGAGCATGTGACCGAAAGGGTAGAGAAGGTATTGGGGCATGGCAAGGGAGGGTCTATACTAGTACACGTTGGGACAAACAATGCAGACAAGGAGGGAACAACTGGGATAGTTCAGAAGTACAGACATCTAGTGAGGAAGCTAAAGAAGACAAGAGTGGAACAGGTTATTCTCTCAGGAATTTTGCAAGTAATGGGAGGAAGGGGGGCAAGATACAGAAACTGTAAGAGGATGGCGATCAATGCACTAGTTGAGCAGATGTGTGAGGAAGAGGGCGTGGGATTCATAGATTTATGGGGGTACTTTGTTGGGAGAGAAGATATGTACATGAGAGATGGCCTCCATCTAAGTGGAAAGGGGGCAGCAGTATTCTCAGAGAATCTGCTGCGATCTGTTGACAGTGGGACAGGTTGCATCTATTTAAACTAAATTCGCAGGGGGGACTCGCAGAGAAGCCTGAAACTGGAGGCATAAAGGCAGCAAAAATAATTCAGCAAAGAACAGTCTGGAAAACTGTTCTGAAGTCGGGTATAAATGTGTTTGTTTAAATGCAAGGAGAATAGTAAACAAAAGAAATGAACTAAACATTATGGTAGAAGATATTGACCCTCACATAATAGGTATAACCGAATCATGGGCAACCACCGATATATCAGATGCCGAATTGGGACTGACAGGATATGTAATGTTTAGGAAAGATAGAATAGGAAGAAGGGGAGGTGGAGTTATTCTATATATTAAAGAATCTATCCAGGCTTATGAAATAAAATTAGACAGAGAAGCAGATTGCGAAGAAGCTGTTTGGTGTAACATAGTTACAGGAAACCCAACGTTAACGGTTGGATTAGTTTATCGAAGTCCAAACATAAGCATAGAAGAGAATGAAAAAATACAAAACGCTATAAGGGAAGTGAGCAAACGGGACTGTGTTATTATGGGGGATTTTAACCATGGGCATATAAAATGGAAATCTCTACAGAGTATGGGTAGTGAGGACCACAAGTTTTTTAGTTTTAGTACAAGATAGTTTCCTTTCTCAACATGTGCAACCAGGGGAGAGGAGAGAATGTGTTAGACTTAGTTTTGTCCTCACAGAAGGAATTAGTTGACAATGTTAAATTATGTGAGCCTCTGGGAAGTAGTGATCACAACCAGATACATTTTACCATCAAAGTAAAATCAGAAAGAAATAATAAAAGCAGTTCAGGAGAAATTTCCCACAAAGAAGATATAAAGGAAATGAGGAAATATTTGTGAATAGACTGGAATAATACACTGAAGAATAAGACACAGCAACAGAATGCTGGAATATCTTAAAGAATGAGAAATGAGAGTTACATCATTAGATAATTTTGTTCCCTTCAAAACAGGGAGGAAACGGACCAGAAAGAAATACTTATCAGGAGCAAAGCCATTAGAAAAATTAGAAAGTATAAACAAATGATGTGGAGATCATATAGAGCCGTGCTGGGAAATGGCGAACTTCTACAACATTTATAAGAAGCACTGCTAAACCAAGCTACAGCTGAGAGAATTAGAAATTCAAAGAGAAGCTATGAACAACAATTAGCTAGTAATATAAAATATGACAGCAAGAGTTTTTATGCGTATGTTCGAAGCAAACAGAAAGTTCAAGATAAGGTCGGTCCTCTAGAAGATAGTGCTGGAAATATATTATCAGAGGGATTCTTAATGGCAGAAGACCTGAATGAGTACTTTAGTTCAGTGTTTACCAGGGAAGATATTAGTTCACTGCCAATACCAGAGGCTAAGTTCAAGGGGGCAGATTCAGACTATTTAGGACAATTAATTGTAACCCCGGAAATGGTAGCTAAGAAAATAAGGGCTATGAAAGATAATAAATCACCTGGAGTGGATGGTATTCCACCCAAACTACTATTGGAAATTGTAGAACAAATTAGCATACCACTTGCAACAGTTTTCAACTTGTCATTAGAAGAGGGAGTGGTTCCTTTAGAATGGAAAGAAGCAAACATTATACCGTTATTTAAAAAAGGTTCGAGAAACAAGTCAAATAATTATAGACCAGTTAGTTTAACATCGGTGATTTGTAAATTATTAGAAAGACTAATTAAAGATCACATGGTGGATTTTCTTGTTAAACATAACTTGATAAACCCATCTCAACATGGGTTTCTAAAAGCGAGGTCATGCTTAACAAATATGTTATGTTTTTTGGAAGATATCACTAAGTGGGTAGATGATGGATCACCAGTAGATATCATCTACTTAGTCTAGTGAATGGTGAAGGGAGAGCTCTGCAGATGTTGCGAACAAAAAATTGTTTTGGCAAACTCAGCTATGGATAATCATGTTAAAATATATGTGATTCAAAATATAACATGGAACATTTTCATGATAAATTACATAAATAAAAACCAATATTACTAATAATTAAAGTGATAAATTAAACACTACAAATACAACAGGAATAAATCATGTCAGCTTGCACAAGCGACCGGACTTTCATCTTCGACCTAAGTTTAACGTTTCCCAATAAATGTCCATGTTAGATTTTATGAAGTAGCATATATATATATATACATAATCACTGAAATGCAGTCCATCATCATTTCAAAAAAATTGATAAATTAAACGGTTAACTTACATGGCCTCAATAAACAGTTACCCAGACAGGTTGGCTGTTGACATCTTACCCAGCTTCCTGGCTTTCTGTAAAATTTGAACTCTGAATTGCTCTAAAATTAGAGAACATTTAAATAATTATGAAGATGATCCCTCATGTGGGTAAGATGACAACAGCCAACCTGTCTGGGTAAATGTTTATTGAGGCTATGTAAGTTAGCCATTTAATTTTTCAGAAATAAAAATTGTATCTACTCAAAGAAGCATAAATTGTATTTTTTACAATAATCAAACACTTTAAATATAGCATGAATAGTGACCAATATTTGACACGTCAGCTTTTAAGCTAACACGTAGTCGCTATCAAAGGAGCCACCTTCCTTTTATATGCTATTTATTAGTTTGACCAGCAGTAATCTTGAACACTGATATTAACATAAAAATATAAAAAACAAAATGTACATTTTAAAAATATTCCATACTATAAGCAGGTCTCAATAAGTTCAGATAGCACAGTAACGCTACTCACTAGATACCTTCTTTGTCTTTTGCTCGGAGGGATGTTACAATCATCGGCCTTACCTAAAACACGAGAGAGGCATAAATAGAGGAAGCAATCTACATGTACAGTTAATGTACTAACTAAGCAATGCCGTTTGTTTTCCAGAATCCAACTTAATGCTTTGAACATTCAGAAGTCCAAAAAATAAATTTACTAGACACACCATTGTTTTGGACTTGGAGACATCACACAGTTCAGTTAATTACAAATAACACAATGTTTTAATTGATTTTATCACCTTGAATTAGACTTGATAAAAAAGTTCGATGACGATGCAGGATTAATATATCTTAAAGGGAATAAAAACATATGTTGCTTGAATTCATGTTATATTACATCCTGCTATCTATTTCCACGTCCACCAAGCAAAAAAATTCAATGAATTAGAAATTCCACATTTTATGCTGTACATCCGGACATTTTCGAATATGCATATTTTTGGCGCGCTTTTCGGGATGCCGAGATGTGACGTCACTTATGACTCAAACTCGCATCAGGCCGACCCTTTCCATGCATTCAGAGCACGTTTACAAGTATAGCTTTTGGGTCGAAACGAGCGTCAGAACGAGTTATTGTGCAATATTCCGACGTAATACAAACACTAGTCATCATAGAGGAACAAACATTTATCTTACGGTTCCACATGAATTGAATTTTATTCAAAACAACGATGCATCGGGTTTATATGCCGATTAGTTCGCTGGTGTATTAGAATAATTGTCACCATCGTGAACTAACGGAGATAATCTATTTAATAGTCGATACATAGCAAATATATATTGTATCCAGTTATACATAAAAGTATCTAGCATCCAGCATAACATAGAATATCATATAGAAAGGATAGTTTACCATAACAACTTAAATCAGTTAGAGAGCTCATTATCCCGATGGAGCTCAAAGTTATAACGTTGGTTACTTGTCATTATTTTACAATCGGAAAGATGTCAAGCCTGGTTTCGATTAGCATGCATCCATTGATTTTTCTTTATTATTCTTTGTTTAGGTTAATGGTAATAAACCAAATCCTTCATTTAGTATAGATGATGCACTGCTTGTAATAATTTTATTTTGTAGTAATATACACAAAAAATGAAAATATGGTCATTATATAACGATGTTTCTAAATTTTATTTATCCAAACAAATATAATGTAATGGATATATAATTTATTAATTGTAAATATATTGTACAGTAATATATTGTAATTATATATGTGAAAAAGATTGTGATCTGTCTGGATTAAATACAATTTAGAAACATCGTTATATATAATGACCATATTTTCATTTTTGTGGCGAATAAATAATTACTACAAAAAAAAAAATATTTACAAACAGTGCATCATAGTATACTAAATAATTTGGTTTATATTACTTCGTGAAAACATAAACATAAAAAGTGTAAAGAAAATCAATAGTTTGCATGCTGTCAGGATTGAACCGGCGTCGCCCGATTGTAAAACAAATGCCAAGCAACCAACGCGTTTACCAAGTGAGCTGTCAGGGCAGGCAGAAATTCGCTGACTGATTTCAGTTGTTATGATAAATTGTACAACTCCTTCACACATCGATATTCTAGTGATATTATGAGATTTTACACGTTACTTTCTGTAGCTGGATACGATATATGTTTGCTATGTATGTATATTGGTGTACATTTTCTCCCGTTGGTTGCATTCGATATAATTATTCTGAAAACGAGCCCAAGCTCGGCGAAACCTAGTCAACTTGTACTACAAGTTGTAGTCTCATTCGCATTCATTGTTTTGAATAAAATTTAATTCATGTGGAACCGTAAATAACTGCTTGTTCCTCTATGATGACTAGTGTTTGTATTACATCGAATTATTGCATAACAACTCATTCTGACGCTCGTTTCGACCCCAACATTATCCATGTAAACATGCTCTGAACGCATAGAAAGGGTCGGCCTGTTGCGAGTGTGAGTCATGTGTGACGTTGAGATACCACGTGATCGCCTAGCTCATTAAATTTGTATTTTCCGCGGGAATCGTTACACAGACGGGTTTAAAATCGAATTTATGCT